>LPNX011134918.1:161787-438111 GCA_001517045.1 Pseudotsuga menziesii
ATGCAAAACTCTTTCTCAATCATACCATTAAGGAAGGCTTGTCTTTACTTCATCATGGAAGAAACTACCATGATAGTTTTGAAGGAAGTGTACCTTGCTTCCTGGAGTAAGTGTCTCTTCAGAATTAATTCACTCTTTCCTCTAGCCACAACTCTTACCTTACTTCTATCAGCAACATATCTTATCTTGCAAATCCATTTGGAAGATACCACATTCTTGCTTTCTGGTTTGAGTACTATATCTTAAACATCATTCTAGTATCATAACATCTTCTATGATTTTGTCTTCTCAGGTCATCAACATATCCTAGTCTTTTGCATTCAACCTTGAAGGTTGGAACCTACTTTACTCTTGGTAAAGTCTCGATCCATCACAAAGCTATCCATCATGTCATACCATGTTGAACTCAGATATAATTTTATGTAGTCACTCCCCCTGAAGTGGAGTATCATCTTCCCTCTTCATTCTGTACAGGTGGTTCTATGCTTGACATATACTGGTCAATAGAGTATGTCATGTCATAGTCTATTCTTTATGGGGAGAATCATGAACCTTGCTTTGTACACTTGTTCCATCATATCGTATACATCATTCCCCATGATCAACTGTTACTCTTTGATCGTAGCTTCTTTTATAGCATTATTTTCTTCATCTTGAGTTATCTCTTGTACCCATGGTGGTCTTCATCCTTCAAGGTGGATCTACCATTCTCTGAAGCTCTTTCTTCCATCATGGTGTCTCTGACCCTGGGAGCTTCGAATTCATGTTTATTGGAGTGAATCTTGAATTGTCATCACTTGTTCTTCGGAACAAGTCTCATCCTTCTTTTCTTGTAGGAGGTTGTTCATGACCTTTCCTACAATTCAAATGTACCAGTTTCATGGTTAGAGATATTTCATAAAACATATGTATAACGACAAATTCTTATGCATCATGCAACTATTTAGTTAATACAACATTCATCCATATCTCACATAAAATTTCTAGATGCCTTCCATCTCTACCATGACATTATTGAGATTGTGCACTAATCCAATATGTCAGCAAATAGATTTGATAAGTAGCAATGGAGAGTTGTATAGCACCATGAGATACTTACCCATCACATGCATATTAGTAGTATACAGTCATTAATGCAAACAATCTATCATGCATAACACATCACTGAATATAATCAAATGTATAACAAAACAATATCATGAAATGACAATTGAATTTACTTATCTTTATTTGTTTCATGGGTATATTCCTTCTTGAGTCTTCAACTTTATCATCTTCTTCATTCATGATAGCATCGTTTCTTATCCAAATGCTGAGGTCGATAAGAAGTTCTTCAAGACTTGAGATCGTCATATTCCTCATTGATTGAGGGATCTTCTTTGGAAGATGAGAGCTTGATCTTTAGAGACGAGATTCTTCTTATTCCCAAAGTCTGCTGAAAGTAATCAATTCCTTCTGGAACACATTCCTTGAATGAATGAATTCCATGATCCTGGGAGGCCATTCAAGGTGACCATCACCACTTCTGCATTCTTCACTTCTTCTTCAACTGGTTTCTTAAGGTCATATTTCAATCTATGTTCTTCCCTTCACATAGCTTGGTCAAGGAATCAAACCTCATCGATGTATTTATGGAAGAAACTTATAGAACAAGTTGATTCGAGACTGAATCATCAATAATCTTCTGGGCTTTGACCAAGTTCTTCTTGTGAAAGGCTTCTAGCCTCATCTCCCTCTGAAACTGGAACCTCTATGCTCGTGAAGGTGTCCAATCCATTTTCTTCAGAGAGATCATATACTTCTAGGCTTGGAATTTATCAACTTCACCAAGATTATCATCAAGCTGATGTGATAGATCACTTTGAAATGAGAACCTCAAATGAGCATAGCAAAGGATTAGATCTTACCGATTTGAGGTGTCCGTCCTGGTTCTGGAGTTGGCTGATCTAAGGTTTGTCACATAAAACCTAATTTTTAAAACTTGGAATCTTTCAGATCTGATTGGATAGAAAGATAGATCTCTTCAAATGGAGCTGTCCAATGTACTCCATTTCTGAAAACAGTGGAGGGAAGCTCCCGGAACAGGAAGCCCTAATTTTCCAATTTCTTCTGCAAAAATTCCTGTTACTGTTTCTATGATATCTCTGACATTTATACTCCTATATATCTGAAATTTTGTACTGAGGTAACCTCACATGTCCCTGATCCACCACCGTAGGTTTCATTAGAATTGGTTTCACCATTTGGGATTTATGATCCTTTTCCCAAGGTGACCTGTTACAGGACTGTTCAGAATAGCGAAGTTGTACGGAATTGCACGTGTCACTGGTTCATCTTCTGAGTCTGATATTCAAACCACCGAAATTATAGTCCGTGTCCTTTCTTGAACATCTTCAGGAATTCCATTTGGACCTCTGTAACCCAATATATTGCAATTCTCCCCAGGTGTCCTGTTTAGGGATGAATTCTGGAAGAGGCTGGAACCCTAACATGGAGAGAACATATCTCCTGAAATACAGTGAATCTGAGGATGAATTTTGGACACAGTGTTCAATAGGATTTTAGCTTTGGCCCCTGCAGTTTTCATCTCCTGATCCTTCTCCAATCTCAAAATATAGCGAATGTGCCAAAATGTAGCAGTTTTAGTATTTAGGGTTTTTCTAGCTCGGGGTCAAACTAGGGTTTGACTTTCCCAGAGATTCACCCAACCAAAAATCTTGATCCAGGTCTCTAAACTTCGGTTTTGATGAGGAGAACAATCCTATGCTGGTCTCACTCAAAAATTCCTCTTCTGTAGAAATCCCTAATTTCCACATCGAAAATTGAAAATGCTCGGAATCAAATTCTGCTTCGACAGAACGATGCACCCTTCAAAGGAGAGTCAGCCTAGCCTTGTTTTGCTGATTGATTGTGGAGAGAGAACCAAAAAATAAGAATCCCTAGCTTCTATAACTTGTGAAATCTGCCCTATTCGAGTTAGCTCTGATACCATGTTAAATTTTCATATGCTTAACTAAGACATCAGTATATCATTTCATTTTTCATAATAAAAGCATATAAAATAGGATCACTGAAAGAAACAACATCACAAGAACAACACAGATTTATCCTAGGAAAACCCTAAAAGGAAAAACCCAGCAAAAGCTTCCTCAATATAGATGCCCCAAAAAGGGGAAAAGGTAAAACCAACAAGGAGATCAAAAACCTGATTCTCCTCCTCCTCCATCAACTTCTCTCCTCCACAAGTGCGCTATTCCAAGTGAGTGTGTGTGTGTCAAGTGAGGAGCACTACACCTCTATTTATATTCATCTGTTCACTTAAAGTTTACTCAATTAACATGTCGGCTTAATTTAACTCATGTAGGCTCGAGTTACACATGTAGGCTCAAGTAACCACAATGGGGTGCTAATGACCCACCTTTACAATTTGAGGGGACTACCTCATGACTCTTATTAGTTCTTCCGATTAGGAGCATCGGGGTACAATGAAATACAAATGGTTCTCTCGGTTGGACCATCGGGGACCACAAAAGATACATAAAGAATATTCTTCGAAGTTACAATATTTCAACAATAAGAAGGAAACAAGGATGCACATTCATGTGGAGAAGTCCATCCTCTCAGAGAATGATATCTCTAACATGGTAAGGAACATATTAACCACATAAATCCCCTATATTGTAAATCCTATGTCAAAAGGTTTTAAATACCTAGGGTTTTTTCTTAAACCTAATGCTTATTCTTTCAAGGTTTGGATGTGGTTATACAAAAAGATCAAAGGAAAAATTGTGTGTTGGACTAAAAAAAGGGAGGAAGACTGGTATTGCTCAAGGAATTCTTGCATAGCATACCTCTATATTGGGCTACAATAGCGTATATCCCAACAGGTATACTTCAGAAAATTAGGAAAACATTTTTATCCTTTTTATGGTCTGCAAGTAAATAGTTATAGGGAATTCCTTTGTCCAAATGGAAATTTTTTTCTAATATTAAGGAACTTGGTGGTTGGGGAATAAAGAACCCATTTCTATTATGTCAATCCCTAGCTGCAAAATCTTTGTGGCACTTAATAAAGAATCTTGTCTCCTACTAGGGGAAGGTCTTGGTGTCCAAGTATTACACTAATGGATCCATCCAATAGTGGATAATAAAAATGGATAAAACCTTCAAGAATGGATCTATTGGATGGAAGACCTTTGTGATTGCATTTCCTCAACTAGGAAATTGGATTGCTTGGTCTATAGGTAACAAGAAACAATTTAGGGTAGGGGAGGATCCTTAGGTAGGAGTAGAGGAAAGATACAAACTTACAAGGGCCTTGATTGAAAAACTCAGAAGCTCATGGATTTTGAATCTCAGTTGATCCTGCTCTCACACACTACAAAGGGAAACTTTGTGGAAGAAAGATGAGGATCTAGGATTAGAAGAGGGGCTTAAGAAAGAGTGGAATGATTATGTTTCACTATTACAGTCTTACTTTATTCATCTTGAAGAAGATGCAAAATATAAACTTGTATGGTCCAAAAACCCTGCTACAGGGGATTTGATAGCCAAACTAAGCTACACGAGCTGGGATTTAGAACATTACCAGAGGGGGAAAATGGATTGATGGAAACAAGTATGGAAAAGTGAAGGCTATCTTAAGGCTAAATTTACCATTTGGATGGATCTAATCAACAAGCTCTTAACTTGGGATAATATCAAAATGCGATGTTGGCATGGTCCAAGCTAGTGTATTTTATGCCACTCAGAAGAGGAAACTAGGTATCACTTGTTTTCTTTGTGTTATTATGCACAAAAAATGTGGAAGGAAGCTAGAAAAGAGGTAAAATTTCAAGGGACACATGTGGGGGATTCTCTTCAAAAAACGTCCTCTGCATGGTGGGCATAAAGCTCGAAACGTCTATTCAATGCACTCCCTTCCTTTTTTTCTAATGGAATCTAGTGGGCTCAAAATACAACGATTTTTAATAATAAAATGATTCCTCATGAAGTGACGATGGCTCTTGTGGTGCAGTGGACTGGGGAGCATAAATCAAAGGAGAAAGAGCCCAGGAGAAGGATACTAGTCCCTCTAGAAATAAATAAAGCAATTCCCCGATTTTTCTTTGACGGAGAAAGTTAAGGAGAACCTCCTATGGGAGGTTCGGGAGGAGTTTTATACTTCTTAGAGAAATACAAGGTTCAAGTAAGGTATGCTCTCGGGCATTGTACGAATAACAAAGAAGAACTAGCAGCTCTTCATGCTATATTAGAGCTGGCTATAAACATAAATTTCTCTTGTTTACATCTATTTGGAGACTCAAAGATGGTGTTGGATTGGTTCAATAATAAAATATAGATAAAAGATCTTCATTGACAACAACTTTTGAGAGCAATCAGAAGGCTCTTGGATCTCTTCTCAGCTCTTAGCATAACACATGTTTACAGAGAATTAAACACGGAGGAAAACAGTTTGTCGAGACTTGAAACTTGCACTGTTGTTAGCTCCAGGCCATTTGGAGACAAAAGGAGTAAAGGAATATTAGAAGAATACTCTCAAAAGAATGATGTACAATTTTTGAAATCATTTTTGTGTAAGCTGAAATGTCTTATGAGAACTGCAGCCATAACTGGCATGAGGATGAATACATGAATTTGTGTATGAAATGTAAGAAAAGTTATGCCAAGGGTGAAATCCCTTGTATCAATTTTGATGTAAAGAAAGTTCCCCAGGAACAGTTCCTATTGGTGGATATTTTCCTATTGGAATATATATATATATATTATTTTAAATTAAATATTTTAATATACAACAATTTTATGTGGGGCCAAAATGTCATTTTTCTTGAAGGGAGGTATTTGATGATTCCATGTCACTGATTTATTTACTATGATGCAGTTGTGGCTGTAGAGATGAAAGCAACGAGGGATGGTGTTGTTCATTTCCTTCTTAATTATCACACATACGGAGGAACTGTTTATCAATGAGCTTTGGGAATGGCGAATAGGGGATGATAAAAGCGTCAACAGATCCTGCAACTGAAAACAAAAGACAAATGATTGTGTTCTTTTGCAATGGGAGAAATAATGGTGGGGTGATGTTCTATATTATGTCAACAAAATGAATGGATAAGACCTAAGGATGATTCTCCATAAAATTATGTTTGGAATTGACCCTACAATAAATATCCAAGTAGAGATGGCCAATATTGGCAACATAACTTTTTAGCATATTCTTGATGAATCTTTGAAGATCTGGCAACAATTGTGAAGCCCAAAATTGCAGCCCTGATATAGGGATGCAGTGGGTACTTTAGATTAATATTTCCTTTTAGAAAGACTAATCAGTGTAGGAAGTTGAAACCAAAACAACCTGTTGAATTTGAGTTTTGACAACTTTGTAACTTTTTTTTTGACGATTTTAAAGTAGAATGATAAAGTTTTTTTTTAAAACCATGGGAATAAAAATCTCCCAAGAGTATATCCAACAACATGCAAGCTAGATGTACTAATAACTTGTGACTTAACAGGGGCCGAGACATCCCAGTGGGGTCGCCTACCCTTGAAGCCTTGTCACAATAGGCCAAATGAGCAACCCTACCCCCAAATGATAAAGTTTTTCTTTTTACGATATATGATGGGAAAATCACCTCACGACACCCTTTATTTAGTATCCACCCATCACTGATGTAAGGGATATTGCTGGTGCAGCTAAAGCAAGATTTGATAAAGGAATTAATGGTGATTTTGAACCTACCATTACTCCCTTGGAACAACTAGTTGTGAAAAGCATGACACTGACCATGCCATGAAAATGGCAGTAAGTTAGCTGAAACAACCAGTTGTTAAAAACATGAAACTGACCATACCATGAAAATGGCAGTAAATTAGTTGGCAGTCACAGTTCAGTATGTCATAATGTTCATAAAAGATCCATAATAATAGTAGTTAAAACAACCAATCTTCCCATTCTCCTACTATTAATGTTTATTTCAGGTTTACATCAGAGAAGACTCGATATCATGAACGGATGAGTGTAAGCTAGATACTAATTAATTGTAAGCTTCCCACATTATTAGCATATGTTTTTATAGAATCATTTTATTCCTTAACTTTGAAATTGCAGTGATATAACAAAAGACTGGCCTAGATATTTATGCTAGATATTTATGATGTGGTACTTTCATTTTCCACAACTTTGATGATTTTACCTTCTATTACATAATGTTCACTGTATTTTATATGGCCGCGTGTTGGATTATGTCGCATTTGGTCACACTTAAAAAAAACTATTAACTTTCAAATATTGAATTAATGTTGCATAAAAGAAAAAACCAAAGAGTCAAGTCACAATAGAAAACAAAGCGATTGCACTGAAATTATCATACATAATTTCATAGATGATTTACAGATATGCATGGAAGCAACAACAAGATATATAAATTAAGTAAAGTTCTAGAAATTGAGATAAATATGTGCTTAATTTTTTTAAATAAAAGATAATTGTATTATTTCAAAATTAGAGATTATAGAAGTGTCCAAAATATATACCACAATATATCAAAGCCAAACCTTTAGCTTAAAAAAGTTTTATAGTCTTCTCCCCTAAAACATTTTTTCCCCAAAAGAGGGAGAGCCCCAAAGATACAGAGCTCAATCCCAACATTAAGACCACAACTAGTAGAAATACAACCATTATCCCCATCCTCAACTATTGACATGGATAAACTACCATGCGAACAAAAATAGAAGTATAACAGAGACAACTTCCCAAAACTGAGGAAGAGGGTCATAATGTGGTAGACCAGAGGTCTCCACCGAATCCTCTGCACACTAAGGATACAATCCACCTATGCTCTCTGCTCCCCGGTCACCAGCCTTCCGGTTGGATCCTCCTCCAAGCTACTGCTCCATCCCCAGACGATAGAGGACAATTCCCAAGCGAGAGGCGATTTGATCAACCTTCCTATGCATCATCCGATAGACTTCTTTTGGTCCTTCTAGGCCCTTGTGGGCTCTTCGTCCCCTTCCTTTTTTATCGCCACCTCTTCCTTTCTAGCCTCTAGGTTAAGCGTGACATGCGTTACCAGGTTCATTATCTTAGATTTTTATCAATTTAGACAGTATTATCTTAGGATCTTATCTGAGGGAATAACATGCACAGTAATCAATCACAAGAGACAATAGACACAAATATTTTCCTCAGGGAAACCATAAAGGAGAAAACCCCGCAACTTCCTCAGAGATAGAATAAGCACCAATAGCAGTAGTAAAACCCAAAGACAGTAAGACGATCTCCAATAGATGATCTGTCTCTTATCCCAAATACTTCTCTCTCATTTATGCGCTACAACTAAGTGTGTGTGATCGTGTGATAAATAGAGAGGCTCACTCTCTATTTATACTAATTCCTGACTTGACAATAAATCACTAGGGCCGTGTTGCAGCTGCAATTCTTTCCCCAAATTTTCAAATTTTGGACCCCTTTGTTAATTTTAGCATTGCCTAGAATCATTTGGATCTAGGAACTCTTTTTGTTTTGCTTTAATTTTGGACTATTTTGAGGTTAACTCTCTTCCATCTTTTCGGAAAATTGCTTATGTTTGAAACTGCTGTGGGTTGCGGAATTTAGATTCTGGTTTGTTTCCCTTTGAGTTGCGATTTCTTTTCAGAAGCTTATTTCTCATGCTAGACACTGTTTCGAAGGCCATTTAAACAACTTATCGGAGCCATATTTCCTTAGGGAGCCTCCGTTGCGGAAATCGAACGATGATTATTTTGCAGGAGGATCTTGACTTCTTCGTTGTCGCATCATATTGTTTGACTTGTTTATATTATCGGAGGTTGGTCAAATTTGAGTCAGGGTATTTGGTCTTTGTCAAGCCGCTGTTTTGGAAGTGAAAAAGGTTTTTTGGACCGCTGTGAGACCTTAAGTTGTTACAAACGCTTAGCATTTTACATTGATCTTGCGCCATAGCAAAAGTTATGATTTGGATCAGAGGCTGTAGTTTGTTTATCTTCCGCCCTTGCGGCTCCCAAGCAAACTAGGTATCTGCCACATAACTACTCCGCCTGCCGATGCTTTGTCGGGTTTTCGTCGCTTTGTCTTTGGAGCAGGGGGTCTGTAGTCTTTCCTCCTCCACCCTTGCGGCTATGTAATGCACTAATTGTCCGACGTTGATTTCTTTCCGCTCGTCGACTGGGAACTTTTCTGTCCAAAGTTTGAGTTTAGCTCTTCCGACTCTGATAGACTTAACGGTCTCACGGATCCCATTGCCTGTTTGAGACCCACTGATGTGGCTGTGAGTGAGACTACACGGCCGATGTTTCGATGTTTTAAGCTGTCGATAAGTTTTCTCTTCTTGTCGTTTTGTGAGTTTTTTAAACCTCTGTGTGGGCGACAGTGGTTTTGGTACTTGTTAAGGTTTTCATGACGAGAGCGCAATACAAGACCTCTTTTGATGACTATTAGTTTTGTTGATGTAGTTTGATTGAAAAAGATACAATCCTAATTAATGATAAATGCCGTTTGATTGCAGACGGACTCAAGAGAATTTTTTTAGATTAATACTATGAGAAGACATAGCTGGGAGACAAAGCAGCAGAAATTTGGTTGAGCAGTGTTAGACAGAGTTCATACTGAAATCAATGGAATCTCAAGGAAGACAAACGAAAGACAGGGAAGAATTGATGGTGACAAAAGCCCAGGCTTGGAAAGATCCATCAGTTACCGAGCGGATCCTGCTTTGTTAAGTACTCATAAGTTGAAATCTGAAAATGTAACGCATGAAGTGAATCATGAGTACTCACGAAAAAGACAAAATGGTGATAGTAGACGGTTTTGAGGAGCCCAAAGGTCACACGATTGGGGCAGCCCAAGGGGTTGGCTGATTTGGTTTAACTATAGGAAAGTTAGAGTTTACAGGAGCTTTTTGCCTAGAAAAACTTGTGAACTATTGTTTATAAGAGGAACTACTTCGTTTTACAATAAGAAATTACAAATTTTTCCTAATGGAGAAGGTGCTATGTGGAATGTTCCAATGTGATAAATGAACAATGTTAAAGTGGAACTATTTCGTTGACAATTGTGTTTCATTAACTGTGAGAGCGTTTTAAATTTCTGAACCTATGTTCTTGCCTGAATGTTCTCTAGTATATTCCGTGATGTTTTCTACTATGATTAATGGAATTTTTAACTGTTGATGAGCTATCTTGTCATGTATACTTTTATTCATGTTTACATGTTTGGTTCTAGGAACAGCTATCTGTGATTTGCCGTAACATGTGGACAGTATTACATTACTCATGAATTAATATCTAAGATAGCCTAGTTAGTATTTATTTTCTAATTGTGTGTGATTTAGATGTGAGGGAGTTTAAGACGAGAGGTAAGAACCTGCGCATCACATTGTGAACACTCCTTGCATTCTCAATCAATATGCATGATAGGTAGGCACTTTCATGTCATACTTTAAGTCAAAAATACAAAAATATATACGGTGGATCGGGCCGCAACCGGTAAAACCTTTTATTTTTGTTACTTTCCCTACGGTAGCCGGACCGCAAACCAGACGGATTCCCTACACCAAACAGTCACAGGCTATTTGGGAACGTTGACTGGGGAGAATCCCTTACTGTTGTTGCCTGCGAATTTCCAGGCCTCAACAGTTTCTAGCACTAGAAGGAGGGCCACCAATGCATGGCTGGCCAAGGAAACCCGTTTTCCCGAGATCATTCCACCGGTAACAGTTCAAGAGGAAGTTTGTTTTCCAATCCAATTCCTGAAGAGGGGGATAGAGAACATTTGTATTCTGTCGACAACGAAGTTGTTAATGATCTGAGGAGACACACTAGGGCATATGTGAAGAAGATTGGAGGATTTCTGATTATCCCTGAATTGCCCAAAAGAGAATATAAAAGGAAAGATCGTCCTATATTGGAAGACTTAGTGCTAGTTGGGGATTTGGAAGAACTTGTAGAAACAGCCTTACAGGAAGTTGTACAGCCATTGAATCAAGTAGGCCCGGATACTCCTCACAGTTCTCCTCTTCCTACTCCTATTCGCTCACCCTCCCACTCTCCACCTAGACTCATGGTAGGCGTAAACACAAATCAACCACCCAACCTACCGAATCCACCACCTGCCTGGAAATCTAGATCACCTTTAAACCTAACACCTCCTTTGCATGATTTACCTCAATCTTTTGAAAAGATGCTGCCCAAGTTTGACCCAAATGAGAAGATGCTAGTAGAGGACCACTTGCAAAGTTTCTATTTGGCAATAGAAGGATTAAGGGCTAGGGAATATGAGGATGTAGTTTGTAGACTTTTCCCACACACCCTTAAAGGAGTAGCAGCATCGTGGTACTTTGGTTTGCCTGCAAATTCTATCCCTGATTGGGATACCTTTGAGAGGATTTTTAGAAGTAAGTATGCAACCCAAAAAACTCATGCAGCTCTCACGAAATGACTATGCGCCTTAAAGAAAGAAAGAAAGGAGAAGGTGCATAATTTCACCCAAAGATTTGCAGCCTATCTTAAGAATTTTCCTGAAGCTGGAAAACCTTCGGATAAAGTCGCAATTGAATTTTATACCTTAGCTCTAGGACCCGAGTTGGCCATGTTTGCCAAAATGAAGGCCAAGCCTACGCTAGTGGAGACCTATGAGGAGGCGGAGAGAGTAGAGGCTGAGAGGGAAAGTATCAAAGATTATCCTGAACAGTTAGGAGAAATAAATGGGGGGAGGAAAGATTTGCTGTTTACCAAACCTAAGGAAGACCAGTCACCAGATTTCGAAGGAATGGCAAAAATGATACAGAAGTTTTCTAACAGAATCATAGACTTGGAAAAGGAGAAGGAAGCCCAAAATTTATACAAGCCTTATTACAAGAAAAGGGAAGATAACAATCAATCCCAACCCCCTCCGCACAATCCTGCATCTATGAATTTAACAGAGGTAGGAATGGACAATTTTTGCACTTTCCACCAACAACCCC
Organism: Pseudotsuga menziesii; assembly: GCA_001517045.1. Classification (NCBI taxonomy): domain Eukaryota; kingdom Viridiplantae; phylum Streptophyta; class Pinopsida; order Pinales; family Pinaceae; genus Pseudotsuga; species Pseudotsuga menziesii. Next base: position 173,766 of record LPNX011134918.1, read on the forward strand.
ACTTTGAAAAGAATTGTCCTCAATGGATAAATTCAATGACGTTGGTTATGAATCAGCTGTTGGATTCTAAATTGACAGAAGATAAAGATGAAGAAGGAAAAGACAACAATACATCAATGAAAGAACAAGAGGATGAGACCATGGTTTTATGGGACTGTGTTTCGTTATTTGACGCCAAGGAGGAAAAGGGTTTGAGGCATGAGGGCATCTTGGAAACAAATGTAACAACAAGAAGCCAAGGGTTGGATAAAGAAAATAGTCTCATGCTCCCAAAGATTAAAAGACTTCGAAGGAATGTTAAGAAATTTAAAAATAACTCCTTAGTGTCACGTCCCCATCCCTTATCCAACCGGAGAAGAGGACACGACGAACACCACAGACAACAATAACGGGAAAATCGTCCCATGAACATGATCAGATAGCAATGCTGAAATTAAATGCTTAAACATGATACATACTACAATTCATAAAACATACAGAGATGCACAATTACTCAACATTCATCGGAAGCAACACACACATTCCAGCATTTAGCATGTTCATCATTCCTCATGAAATAGTAAATACACAGGTGTAATTAATTATCATGCACAACAGAATAAACATGCATTCATACAAGCATTCATTCATATTCATCACATTCATTAACAGGGAATATAATTGCAGAAGTCAAATAGACAAGATTGCTTATCTTTTTAATGAAGAACTCGCCCCATAACCAGCTACGTTGCTGCAACGTTCCACCCAACCATAGGCCAGCATGCTCATCAATCTCTCAGTAACACTGCCACCCATGAGCTGGGCATGATTCCTCCAAGGATAAGGGTCAATGCAGGCTTACACATAGCCAAGGGACTCAATCAGCAAACCAACACTGCTGGGTTTACCAGGCCTTCAACAATCGGCCAAGCTAGCATAGTCTGAAGACCAACCATTGCATACACGCAGAAAAAACAATCTCTTCACAGCACCGTGAAGAAGGAAAAGGAAACCAAGGATAATCCCAAACAAAAGATGTGCACAGCTCAAGTCCACAAGACAACACAGAGTTGTTCTTGGCCCTAACGTGTCCAAAACAACTTAGCAACAACACCCAAACCAGGGTATATCAGTAGCCCAAACTCATAATGAATGATGTCCACAATCCACACTCTCAAAACAAAGGAGAAGCCAAACCCCTAGCATGGACAGAAGCAACACTCCCAGCATAGACATGGGAAAACTCAGCTAACAATTGTGGCAATCAATAGCCAACTAACGTCCACGAACCCATAGCACACAGCTCCTCAACACAAATGCTGGAGAATGACACAACCAACATGGAAGAAACACACACGCAGTCCACAATTGAAGAAGAAATCAGACTCACAACCACATCCGAAAATTGTGGGAGAATAACAACAACCCAAAACGTGGGTGAAATCAACAGCAAGCCGCATACACAGCAAAAATTCATGCCCGCGAGGCTGCTCTCCCAGCTCGCTGCATGCGCAAAACCAAAGAGGGAACCCCCAACCAGCGCGTGAGGAAGACAGAACCGACCTCTGCGTGAGGATGAAAACAAAAGTGGTGGGGAGAATGTAGTCGTGGGAGAGTGGAGTGAATGGACTCGTGGTGAGAATGTTCTTCTGCCCCCACACAAGGAAGAGGAAATCCTGCGAGTGGAGTGGGCACATGGGCAAGGACTGACAGTCCTCCAAAACCACCACCACTTCAGCAATAACTGCCCCCAACTAACTCAACATAACAATAAAGAGGTTGGAAGAGGTTGGATGAGACAAGAAAGGTGAAAAATCAACAAGGTGGTAACACATGGGTTTTTCCCCCAAAGACCAAGGTTTGACATCCCCCACACTCTTATCCTTTGGAATCATGCCCTTTTCATTTCAACGTTGCACTGTCATAGCTGGTTGTCGTTTATTTTATTTGATGTGCGTATTTACATGATGCCACATTATAATGTGCCGGATAGCATGACATACCATTGACAACTATCCCTATTGTCAAAACATACACAACCAAATCGATGGTGGGGCCTTTGCCTTTAGCTCCTCACCACGATTAATTACAATATATACATCATGTAAACGGGGTCAAAACCGGGTATGTTACATTCCCCTCCCCCTTGGAATAACACCATCCTCGGTGTTCCAATACATAGAAATATATATACAATACATATACAATTGCACATCAAAATTTCAAAATTTGCAGATCTGTCCCCCAATCAATCATTCACTTTGAACATTCAGGACCAAGCCCCTCGGCTTCCATGAACTTCTTCGGCTGGTTATCAGCTCTTATCTTATCCCGAAGCCTGGGAACTTTGTGGCTATTGCCCTCATCATGTTCCCTCATTGGGAAGTCTCGGCGTAAATGATGTCCTCCGCATCTCCAGCATCTCACTGGCTGCTTCATCTTTACCTGCTCAATTTCCTCTGAGCCTTCATGCCTAGACCGTTTCCCAACAGGTCGCTTGGATGAATGTCCCATCGCTGATCCACCTTCCTTTCCTTTGCCGATTGCTCCCAGAAGGCTTTTTACCTCCCTTTGCAAACCAATAGAGTCTTGCAAAATCTAGTGGTTCATTTCATTCTGCCTTCTCTGTATCTTGAGCATCTCCCCAAGGTTCTCTTGGGTCTTGGAAATCATTTGAAGGAGACTTCCAGCTAAGTCCAACAAATTTTGATATGCTTCCATGATCAATGTGCACCACCGGGTTTCACTTTTCTCACCTGTGAAATGCACCATTGAAATTCTATCAAACCAAGCATAATATAGACATTAAAAGTAGTCAGTTAATTACCCAATTGGCATGACAGTCCAAGCCTCATCAAGGAGACTTCCATATTTTTCATGCCTTCTTCAACAGGCACATGAGCTCATTCATGTCCATTCTTGGGTAGGGAATTAACTATTCCAGCATTCACAATTTACCGTGAATGCTGAACCAATCTCTCTTGGTCATGACACTTAGTGTCTCCGGTCCGTTCTAGACCTCTAAACCATGGAGGCTCTCCACATGGTTTTTCTCAACTGCTAGGAAACTCACGGTCTCACTACCACCTTTTCCATTGCCGCTCATTCCTAGCTTTCTAGGACAGTCACATGTCCACATGCACCCCTAGGATGCTCTCATAGTCCTTGCTTCCCGCGATACCTATATCCAAACATTGAATAGATTCACATGTTTATTTTATTCTCATCGGTTTTTATCTCTAAAAAAAGAGCTTAAAACATCATAACCAAATCATATACACATGTATATTCATAAGCAAAATAATCCAATACTTATTTGTATTGTGTGTTTCCTCATTCGTCCACATGATCCTGCTTCACTTTGCAAGCCTTGGGATCGCCTATGGACTTAGATGTTAGGTCAGCACGTCGGCTGCTCCACAACATCAAATATTTAATGTCTAGCCAGTACACACTCATGTCGACTGGGCTTGGAACCTTACCATGACCATTTCTAGGTCTAGGATCTACTATGGATCCTCAGGCATATAACATCCCAACATACACTCATGTCAACAATAACACATACACTTATACCAACAGTACACTTATATCAACATACACTTATATCAACAATACCCCTTACTCCGCAACCCCTCACAACAACCATTTACCTTTTACCTTTTACCTTTTTACCTGCCAACACAAACAATACAAGCAATACAAGCAAACTCATCAGCGTTATTACTCTAATACGGCAGTCGTATTTCATATCATTCACTATCAAGTATTGAGACACCAGGAGTGCGTCCACTCCGTAGAGTGTAATCAGTATTGAAAATCCTTTCATGACTCAACATCGGAAAAGTGTGCACCCTTTCCCGGTGTGTGCCCTGTAGGCCCTATTCATACTCAAGCAATCGGTCATCATAGAGATAAATCAAAACATGTTCTACATATGGAATTTTAATAATGATTAAACATGCATATTCTTAGCAAGGGTTACAGAACACTTATCCATTTGCCGTCGCAGTATGCCTTTGTTAAGGAGGAATGGAGGTTCCTTCCCTGAGTTAACAGTCCCTCAGTTTTCCATCCCTACTCATTTTTACATTTCACATTCACACATGTCTTACCGACATAACCCATACCATCTCACTCATGTTACTACCAAACATGCAGTGGAGATGAGACATTTCCAAAATGTCCAATGGCGTTTCACCCGAAACCCATTTCTAAGGGAAAACCTTCCTATGAAGTTTGGCTCTTGCAAGCCATCACACATGATCTTCCTGCAGTGTGTATCCGTGACACATTCATCAAATAGCCAAACAGTCAATCATTACCTGATAATACAATCCAAATTGATTGTTCCATAACCAAGCAATGACATTGGTAATCAAATTCGTTAGGGATTTGCAATTCTATCTACTACAGAAATTGACTTGCTCAATTGTGGGTCTCTTGTAAGCAGCACTACCATGCCCATTATAATTTTATGCTTACTATCATAATATGAATACCCACTTTCCATGCGTCCTCTTGACACAATCTTACACAAGCCAACAGTGATTAGTAGTCGTCAGTAATTTCTTAAATCCGAAATTCACAATTCAAATTTAACAACTCATTATGCATGAGACTTTTCTCATAAAGTTTGGCTCTTTCACATGGTAGATTCTGGCATTGGTCAGGGTCTTACCTCTCACTACCATGCTCGAAGTAATCTACCTAAAACATGAGCTTCATTCAACCAAACACTTGGTGAGTCTGGATGCATATAACCTTTTCATTGCTACAACCATTACTGAACCATTTTCAGAATTTATATAATCCGAATACTTTCAATAGTTAGGCACATCAACATTACCAAAACTCATTTGCTTCATGCAATCATCATCATACTATCATTTGCAAGGTATAGTCACATCATTCATGCAATTAAATGAAAGGTTTAGATACTCCTTACTTCACAAGTGTATCATTTGTACCACCTTTCTCTTCCATAGAGCATTTCTGGCAGCCAATTGATCATGACTATCCTGCATTCATAACAGCCTTTGAAATGGCTCCTGAATTGTCATCAATTCATCATCTCAGTCATTAGTCATTCATAATATCACATGCATTCATCTCAATGCATTCAACATACCATGCATGGCCTAACCATGTCCACTTCATATAGGATGCATTACTATAATCAATATCATCAACACATATAGGCATGACACCTTTCTATATTCAAATATCCACATGGTATGAGGTCTCTTACCTTTACCATTCCATGGAATTTGTCATAAGCAAACTCTTACCTGCATGGGTCTTACTTACACCCTTGGCATTGCCAATTTGGCTGGTATCTTGCAGAGGATTGCAAACTTGCTCACCAACTTTTGTTATGGACTTGTTGCCTTATCCCTTTCTTCATAGGGTTGCGGGTCACATTCATCAGCATCCGCAACATATTCATCTGGGTCCATGTCATTGTTGTTTTTTCCACTAATGCCAACATCAAAGCAACGATTATTATTATTGGTCCATACCAAAACATATCCTTATACATTTCAAGCATAAAACTTAGGAAATGTAGTTATAATCAACAAGATAGGGTTTTAAGGAAAACTTCCATTTTCAAGTCTTTCATCCTTGCATGGAATTCCTTTTCCACACAGCAGCTGGTTGACTTCATAGTCCTTGCTACCCCTGGGCATGCAACTTTCCAGGTTTGTCCCTTTGATAGCAGCGGCCATCATTAGCACTTTGCCACTTCATGCTCAAATTCTGGTGACTTACCCTTGTTCCCTAGTGGATATGCTTTCCAACGCCTATCCACATGCTTCATTCCGACCTCAGGTGTGAAAACCACACCACTTCTAAGAATGAAGACTTTCACCAATCTTTGCATTTTTACACACCACTACTTTTTGGACTGGGTGTCAACGTCAGCCACCTATAATTCCACTGAAAGACAGCTGAAAAATCCTGCTGAAGCAGACAAAATCTGCTAGAAAATCCCACTTGAAAACTCAGAATTTCCCCTTCCAGGATCGGCTCATGTTCCAACTAATCTCCCGCAGAATCGGCTCCCAAAACCACTAATCATTCCGCAGAATCGGCTCTCAAAACCACTAATCGTTCCGACGTTTTGGCGGTTGAAACCACCAATTCCTCCGCTGTATCGGAGCCCCAAATAGCTAACATCTTCCGTTGTTCGTCGGAAATCAGAACAACTAAGCTCTATCGGCAGTCAGATCTTATATTTTCTTCCGATGCTTGCTTCCACATCGGCTACCCAAACTTCTAAATTTTTCCGGTGCTTGCTATACTTAGAAAAATTTTCAACTTTTCAAAACTTTCCCTTTTCTACTTTCTTCTGCTGACAGCATCGGAAGTCCTTTCGACTAATTTTTCACCCACACCGGCTCAGCTTTCTTCTATCTGTCGACGACTTAGTCCCTTCCGCAGCCGCAATGGCAGAACACAATCCCTTATTCTCTTCTGATCGATGACCCAATCTCCTATGGTACCTGATCGGCGTCGGCAGTCTTTCCCTGTCGGCAGGCTAGTGTTTTTCACTTCCACAACGGCGGCACACAAACAACTTTCTGCTTCCGATGGCCGACGTTTTCCGGACTTAGAGAAATTTTCAAAAAATTTCCCCTCTAGTCTTCCTTTCTACCGCTTGATCGACTCCCTTAACTTCTTCCTCTTCGGCGAATTAGTTCTACCAACAGCCGCAACGGCGGCACATCGTCTGCTATATCTTGTCGATGTTCACAACTAAATTTTGCCGATCTCCGATGTTTTCTTGCCTTAGAAATTTTTTCAAACTTTCACTCCACCGTCGTCGTCGGCAGTTCAACTAGCTAATCTTCGGCAGATTAGCTCCATCAACATCAGCAATGGCGGAACACAATCTTCGATCCCCTTCTGATCGACGGCCAAATCTACTGAGATATACCCCAATCGGCATTGGCAGTCTTTACCATCGGAAGACTTAGCACTTTGGACTTCCGGAACAATGGGTGCGCAAGTACTATTTCCTTTCGATCGGCGGTCCAATCGGCTAAGGCGTGACTTGATCGGCGTTGGCGGTCTTTCTCGTCAGAAGACTTAGTGCCTTTCGCTTCCGCAATGGCAGACGCTCGATCCACTATTTTCTTCCGAAAACTTCAACACTTAGCCAAATTTTCCAAATTTTCCCTCCGTCGGCAATCAGATCCACTGCTGCATCGACGGTTTAGTCCTTTCGTCAGCCGCAATGGCGGATGGGAAACCGCTAAACTCTTCCGATACATCAGAAGTCTGTTCCTCTTTAGTGCTCTGATGCTCCGACTGTTTAGGCACTTAGATAATTTTTGGAATTTTGCTGCCATCAAACTTTGATCTCTGTTGAACAGAATGAAGTCTTGCCTTTGTCACTGCATCCTTCATGGCCCATAGAGGCCCATTGTTGCAACCTTTGCTCTGATACCACTCTGTCACGTCCCCATCCCTTATCCAACCAGAGAAGAGGACGCGACGAACACCACAGACAACAATAACGGTAAAATCATCCCATGAACATGATCAGACAGCAATGTTGAAATTAAATGCTCAAACATGATACATACTACAATGCATAAAACATACAGAGATGCACAATTACTCAACATTTAGCGAAAGCAACACACACACTCCAGCATTTATCATGTTCATCATTCCTCATGAAATAGTAAATACACAGGTGTAATTAATTATCATGCACAGTGGAATCAACATGCATTCATACAAGCATTCATTCATATTCATCACATTCATTAACAGGGAATATAATTGCAGAAGTCAAATAGACAAGATTGCTTATCTTTTTAATGAAGTACTTGCCCCGCAACCAGCTACGTCGCTGCAACGTTCCACCCAACCATAGGCCAGTGTGCTCATCAATCTCTCAGCAACACTGCCACCCCCGAGCTGGGCATGATTCCTCCAAGGATAAGGGTCAATGCAGGCTTACACATAGCCAAGGGACTCAATCAGCAAACCAACACCACTGGGTTTACCAGGCCTTCAACAATCGGCCAAGCTAGCACAGTCCGAAGACCAACCACTGCATACACGTAGCAAAAACAATCCCTTCACAGCACCGTGAAGAAGGCAAAGACAACCAGGGATAATCCCAAACAAAATATGTGCACAACTCAAGTCCACAAGACAACATAGAGTTGTTCTTGGCCCTAACGTGGCCAAAACAACTCAACAACAACACCTAAACCAGGGTATATCAGCTGCCCAAACTCATAATGAATGATGGCCACAATCCACAGTCTCAAAACAAAGGAGAATCCAAACCCCTAGCGTGGACAGAAGTAGCACTCCCAGCATAGACATGGGAAAACTCAGCTGACAATTGTGGCAATCAATAGCCAACTAATGTCCATGAACCCACATCACATAGCTCCTCAACACAAACGCTGGAGAATGACACAGCCCATGCAAACATGGAAGAAACACACACACAGTCCACAATTGAAGAAGAAATCGGACTCACAACCACATCCAAAAATAGTGGGAAGAATAACAACAACCCAAAACGTCGGTGAAATCAATAGCAAGCCGCATACACAACAGAAATTCATGCCCGCGAGGCTACTCTCCCAGCTCACTGCATGCCCAAAACCAAAGAGGGAACCCCCGACCAGCGCGTGAGGAAGACAAAACTGACCTCTACGTGAGGATGAAAACAGAAGCGGTGGGGAGAATGCAGTCATGGTAGAGTGGAGTGAATGGACTCTTGGTGAGAATGTTCTTCTGCCCCCATGCGAGGAAGAGGAAAGCCTGCGAGTGGAGTGGGCACGTGGGAAAGGACTGACAGTCCTCCACAACCACCGCCACTTCAGCAATAACTGCCCCCAACTAACTCAACATAACAATAAATAGGTTGGAAGAGGTTGGATGAGACAAGAAAGGTGACAAATCAACAAGGTGGTAACACATGGGTTTTTCCCCCAAAGACCAAGGTTTGACATCCCCCACACTCTTATCCTTTGGAATCATGCCCTTTTCATTTCAACGTTGTACTACCGTAGCTGGTTGTGGTTTATTTTATTTGATGTGCGTATTTACATGATGCCACATTATAATGTGCCAGATAGCATGACATACCATCGGAAACTATCCCTATTGCTGAAACATACACAACCAAATCGATGGTGGGGCCTTTGCCTTTAGCTCCTCACCACGATTAATTACAATATATACATCATGCAAACGGGGTCAAAACCGGGGATGTTACACTCAGCTAATAAAATTCCAGAATTTACCATCACCAGTCAAGATCCTAGACAGACTAACGTGTTTGCTAAGCCCAATGAATAAAAAATGAATAATGGTAAACCAAACCCCACCGAACCTAAGATGTATTATGACATTGTGGAAGATATAAAGAAGGTAAGGGCGAATATCTCATTATTTGAAATGTGCAAGGTGCCATAGCAGAAAGAAAAGCTATTGAAAGCACTTGAAGCATCAGAGGAGGGGTTGCCCACTGACAATCAGCCCAAGGAAGAAGAAGAAATTGGGGAAGCAAGTATAGGACGTAAGCCTAAGAGCAAGAATCCACCTTTTCTCCTCACTTTTGAAATATTTAACCACAACGTACATAATTTCCTGGTAGACTCAGGGGCATCAGTTAACGTCATGCCACTGTCGGTCTGCAAAAGGATAAATGGGCAGCCAAAACCATCCACCTGGAGGGTTGTTCAGTTGGATAGAACAAAGGTGAAGGTAATTGGGGAAATGGAGGATGTTCTAGTCCGCTTGTCTTCAAATTATAAGGTGTGTCAATTTTTTGATATTGTGGTGGCTGACATACCAGAAGCTTATGGGCTTGTTCTGAGCAGGGATTGGTCGACAAAGCTAAACGGATATTTTTCCTTGGACTGGTCACATCTGTGGTTGTCGTATAAACGAAGCCTGAATCAAATTAAAATTTTGAGGTAGCCCCACATGAAACACAACGTTACTCAATTCGAAGAAAAAAATGAACCAGTGGATCCTGTTTTGGGAAATTACTTTATTGAGTTAGAACCAGGAAATTACCAAGCAGAAGAAGCCAGCAACACATCAGACGCTCAGCCTAATCTCCTTCATTTTTCACATGCTGATGAAGTCGATTGTAAAATAGTAGACTTAGCAGTAGAAGTAGATGTAAATTCCCGCACAGTAGTTAGCGATTTCTGGGCACTTTTTTTTTTACGGTTCTAAAACGTTAGAAGGGTCAGGAGTCGGTTGTGTCTTGATTGACCCCAATAAGAACAAACATTTTCTTTCATGTACGTTAGAGTTTGAATGTACAAATAACACAGCTGAATATGAAGCATTGGTTCAAGGTTTAAGGAAAGCAATTGAATTAAAGGAAAAAAATCTGAAAGTGTTTGGAGATTCTGAAATAATTGTAAAACGAATTTGGAATCAAATACATTGCATTTCTCATCATTTAAAAGCTTATCAAAATGAAGTATGTGATTTAATCAAATGTTTTAATGCATTTAATATTGTATCGATTCTAAGACTTAAGAATGCAGCAGCTGACTTATTGGCTACATCAGCTGCGAGGCTTGTGCCCTCTAATAATCGGTGCTCTGTTGAATTGATTTTCAATCCCTTGGTTCCGGATATGATTACCAGCCTACGAGTGTTCGACGATGATCAACAGATTATAGAATGCTTAATGAATGACGAGGCATTTAAAGGGGGGATTATTGATGATGAAGAACATCAGGCCGAGCTGAAATTCGATAATTTCATCCCTAAGGGAGTCAGAACTTTAGAATGGATGTTTGATTTAAATGAAAAATTTAGAAGACCAGCAAATGTGAAGACTCATAGTTCATCTCTACAGTTCGAATTGATTAATTTGGGGACTGAGATGAAGCTTAAATATGTGAATCTTGGAAAATGTTGTTCACCAGCTGAAAGAAACAAGTTCATCATTCTTTTCAATCAATACAAAGATGTTTTTGCCTAGACGTATGAAGATCTGAAGACATATGACACCAGTATTATCCAGCATGTTATCCCCATCAAATCTGGAGTCAAACCTTATCAGCAACCTTTAAGGAAAATGCATCCAAAATTAGAACCTCTAATCCAGAGTGAAGTTAAGAAATTATTGGATGCTAGAATCATTTTTAAGGTTAGACACTCGGAATGGGTTTCAAATCTGGTACCAGTGAGGAAAAAATCTAGAGAAATCAGGTTATGTGTGGATTTTAGAAACTTAAATCGCACTTCAGATAAAGACAATTATCCTGTTCCACCCATGGAACAACTACTGCAAATGGTTTCAGGTTCTGAACTATTCTCTTTATTAGATCGATTTTCAGGCTACAATAAGGTATTAGTAGCTGAAGAAGACCGATTGAAAACAACATTCAGGACCAGGTGGGGAACCTTCACTTACAAAAGAATGCCCTTTGGACTTATAAACGCTGGAGCTACGTTCCAGAGGGCTATGGACATAGCTTTCCGCAGTTTGAGTGGCCGCAGTGTTGTAGTATACCTCGATGACATCACGATATTCTCGAAGAAGAGAGAAGGACACACATTTCATCTAAAGCATATTTTTGAACGCTGCCGAAAATATGGTATCTCACTAAACCCCAAGAAGTGCGTGTTCGTTGTTACGGAAGGTAAGTTGCTGGGTCACGTGGTTTCAAAGAAGGGGATCTCCATAGACCCAGAAAGGATCAAATCCATTGATCAGATTCCCTTTCCCCATAATAAAAAGGGCATGCAATCATTTATGGGGACAATAAAATTTGTGCAAAGGTTTGCGCCAGATTTCGCTCAAATTGTTAAACCTTTGCAGCAAATGGTAAAGCAAAGTGTACAATTCAAGTGGACTAATGTTGAGAGGAACACATTCGGTAAGATTAAAGCCGTTGTTGCACACGCACCCTCCCTCAAAAGCCCAGATTTTGATAAATATTTTATTCTGTACACTTTCCCATCAGATGATTCGCTAGCAGCTGTGCTTACCCAGAAGGAAAATGGGGGAAAAGAGTTCCCCATATCATTTATGAGCACAGGTCTTCAAGGGGACGAATTGAACTACCCTACTATAGATAAACAAGCTTATGCAGTGTTCAAAGCGGTGAAACAATTCAGGCCATACATACTAAAGAACCAGACCAAGGTAATCGTCCCACACCCTGCTGTGAGGTCTCTTTTCATACAGAAGGAGTTAGGAGAAAGAAGGGGCAATTGGGTAATAGCTCTTCAGGAATATGACCTTGAATTCAAGCCAGCTTCTATAGTGAAAGGGCAAGGGTTGTGCACACTGATGACTAAAAGTAGAAACAATGAAGAACATGCCTGGGAAGATGAAGCTAAGTTACATTTGATGGATGTATGTCCTTTTTTCACAGCTTCGAAATCTTGGTATTGAGACCTTTTGCATTACCTTAAGACAGGATCGTTATCGGAACATTGGAATTCTAAGCAAAGAAGAGCGCTGCATCTTAAATCAGCCTCATATCAAATTATTGAAGGAATATTATTCAGAAAAAATTACGATGGAGTTCTTCTTAGATGCTTAGAGAAAGAAGATGCGAAGAAGGTAATGATAGATTTGCATGATGGGCCTGCTGGGGGACATTTTTCTGGAGATACTACATTTCATAAAATTCTCAGAGCCTGATACTATTGGTCCACGCTTTTCAAATATGCACACGCCCATGTCATAAAGTGTGACATTTGTCAAAGGTGTAGTGGAAGACAAGCTAAAGCAGCAGGACCATTGAAGCATGTGATGATAACGAAGCCTTTTGAGAAATGGGGGCTGGGGAGATAAAGCCAAATTATTCCCTGCAACATAAGTATATTCTAACAACAACCGACTACTTCACTCGCTGGGTCGAAGCCATTCCATTGCACAAAATAAATGAGGATGCGGTCATAGACTTCTTGCAAGACCATATTATGACCAGGTTTGGAGTTCCAATTTCTTTAGTTTTTTATAATGCTACTTACTTTTCCTCGATAAGATTAACTGCCTTTGCTCATGAGAAAGGGATTAAGTTGCATTACTCTGCTAATTACTATCCACAGGGAAATGGTTTAGCTGAATCTACAAACAAGAATCTGATTAGAATTTTAAAAAAGACGGTGATAGAAAATCAGAGGAGTGTCTTCGTATACCCTTGTGTATGGTAAAGAGGCCATTCTACCCTCCAATATCATGCTACCCTCTTCCATAATAGCTTAGGAATCCAGAAGATCAGATAATGAAGTCTTGCAAATGAGGATATATAATCTCCTGAAGGCAGAAGAGTCTCGATATAAAGCCAGAGAGCGCTTTAAACAACAACAAGAGGTAGTAAAGAGATGGTTTGATAAACACAAGGCTAGAGCGAAAGATTTTGAGGTGGGATATTTGGTTCTCAAGTGGGACCACCCCCATGATGAGAAAGGAAAACACACGAAATTTCAGCAGTTGTGGGTAGGTCCTTTCCAGATTGTGGCAAAGCTTGGCCCCTCAACTTATAAATTGCAAGATTTACAGGGGTGGGAAGAGAAATTACCATTAAATGGTTTAGTTCTCAAAACTTATTTTTCCTGAGTTTTGTTTGTGTTATTTTATCTTGTATATAAATAATTTGACTTGGCCATTTACTTTGAATTATGCAGTTCTGTTTTGTTTTAGTCTAAATTTTGACTGATTTCAATAAAGGAGGAAAACTCGCGGTTGCATGGAGAACATCAGAATTTTGGAATGATTAAAGTTCTTAGGTATAAGACTGTGTATTATTGTTTATCTAAAAGAATTTCTTCTATTTTAGCAGTTTTATCGAGTGGCTATGAACACATTGAAGTCCTTCTTAACCCTTGTAAAATAAACCAGAATCAAAGGGTCTGGAATACTATTTTGAGGCTCCATCCATATCACATTTAAAATGTCCTAGGGAGTGACAGCAAAGGGTCCATGGAAAGGAAGCAGGGTAAACATTATATTATATATAAATGATCCCATGCCAAGAATTGAATTCCTAAAGACAGATAAGAGTCGAAAGCTCCTATGAAAGCATTATGTATCAAAACGAATACTAAACCATATAAGTACTAAATTGCCAAAATTTCCTCTCTGTCCGTGAGTTGAAAATTGAATACATCTCTCACACAAAAGGACACTATGGATAGAGGAGCTTGAATCAAAATTCAGAAAGAAAGGCATGCAAGAGGACTCATATGAAAAGACAAAAGCTCAAAAGCACAAAAGGGGCAAAATGGCATGGGAATGAGGAACAAATGAATATTTCTATTTACCATATGCTACAATCCTGTGGTGTCCAAGCTGGCAGCTACCTGAAGACAGAGGTAACAAATCCTGGCCTCAAAAGAGTTATCTTGACTTGAAAATCCTGGTTTCCACTCTCCTAAATTGGACTATCATCAATGATTAAAAGTACATACATTTTCCATTTGAGAAATCCAAATATTTGGAAGAATTCAATAGGTTCGTTTGTTATTAAACAGTCTGTTACTCAAGAAATAATCATCCAGAGATCTAGGTCCACCAGGTAGTCACCAATTGTTGCAGCTGCAACTGTTTCCCCAAATTTTCAAATTTTGGACCCCTTTGTTAATTTTATCATTGCCTAGAATCGTTTGGATTGAGGAACTCTTTTTGTTTTTCTTTAATTTTGGACTATTTTGAGGTTAACTCTCTTCCAGCTTTTCGAAAAATTGCTTATGTTTGAAACTGCTGTGGGTTGTGGAATTTAGAGTCTGGTTTGTTTCCCTTTGAGCTGCGATTTCTTTTTGGAAGCTTATTTCTCATGCTAGCCACTGTTTTGAAGGCCATTTAAACAACTTATCAGAGCCATGTTTCCTTAGGGAGCCTCCGTTGCAGAAATCGAATGATGATTATTCTGCAGGAGGATCTTGACTTATTCGTTGTCGTGTCGTATCGTTTGACTTGTTTATATTATCGAAGGTTGGTCGAAGTTGAGTCAGGGTATTTGGTCTTTGTCAAGCCACTGTTTTGGAAGTGAAACAGGTTTTTTGGACCGCTGCGAGACCTTAAGTTGTTACGAACGCTTAGTGTTTTACATTGATCTTGCACCATAGCAAAAGTTATGATTTGGATCAAAGGTTGTAGTCTATTTATCTTTCACCCTTGCAGCTCCCAAGTGAACTAGGTATCCGCCATATAACTGCTCTGCCCGTCGATGCTTTGTCGGGTTTTCGTCACTTTGTCTTTGGACCAGGGGGTCTATAGTATTTCCTCCTCCGCCCTTGCGACTATGTAACACACTAATTGTCCGACATTGATGTCTTTCCGCTCGCTGCCTGGGAACTTTTTCGCCCAGAGTTTGAGTTTAGCTCTTTCGACTCCGATAGACTTAACGGTCTCACAGATCCCGTTGTCTATTTGAGACCCACTGACACGGTTGTGAGTGAGACTACACGGTCAATGTTTCAATGTTTTAAGCCGCCAATAAGTTTTCTCTTCCTGTCGTTTTGTGAGATTTTTAAACCTCTGTGTGGGCAACAGTGGTTTTGGTACTTGTTAAGGTTTTCATGATGAGAGCGCAATACAAGACATCTTTTGATGACTATTAGTTTTGTTGATGTAGTTTGATTGAAAAAGATACAGTCCTAATTAATGATAACTGTCGTTTGATTGTAGACAGACTCAAGAGACTTTTTTTAGATTAATACTACGAGAAGACATAGCTGGGAGACAAAGCAACAGAAATTTGGCTGAGTAGTGTTAGACAGAGTTCGTATTGAAATCAACGAAATATCAAGGAAGACAAACAAAAGACAGGGCAGAATTAATGGTGACAAGATCCCAGGCTTGGAAAGATCCGTTAGTTACCGAGCAGATCCCGCTTTGTTAAGTACTCATAAGTTGAAATCTGAAAACGTAACGTATGAAGTGAATCATGAGTACTCACGAAAAAGACAAAATGGTGATATTAGATGGTTTTGAGGAGCCCAAAGGTCACACGGTTGGGGAAGCCCAAGGGGTTGGTTGATTTGGTTTAAATATAGGAAATTTAGAGTTTACAGGGTCCTTTTCCCTAGAAAAACTTGTGAACTATTGTTTGTAAGAGGAACTACTTCGTTTTACAATAAGAAATTACAAATTTTGCCTGTTGGAGAAGGTGCTATGTGGAATGTTCCAATGTGATAAATGAACAATGTTGAAGGGGAACTATTTCGTTTTCAACTATGTTTCATTAACTGTGAGAGCGTTCTAACTTTCTGAACCTATGTTCTTACCTGAATGTTCTCTAGTATATTCTATGATGTTTTTCACTATGAGTAATGGAAGTTTTAACTATTAATGAGCTATCTTGTCATGTATACTTTTATTCATGTTTACATGTTTGGTTTTAGGAACAACTATTTGTGATTTGCTGTAACATGTGAACAGTATTACATTACTCATGAATTAATATCTAGCTATCTAGAGATAGCCTAGTTAGTATTTATTTTCTAATTGTGTGTGATTTAGATGTGAGGGAGTTTAAGACGAGAGGTAAGAACCTGCACATCACATTGTGAACACTCCTTGCATTCTCAATCAATCTGCATGATAGGTAGGCACTTGCATGTCATACTTTAAGTGAAAAATACAAAAATATATATGGTGGATCGGTCTGCAACCGGTAAAACCTTTTATTTTTATTACTTGACCTATGGTAGCTGGAGCGCAAACCGGACGGATTTCCTACACCAAACAGTCACGGGCTAGTTGGGAACGTTAACTAGGGAGAATCCCTTGCTGTTGTTGCCTGCGAATTTCCAGGTCTCAACAGGTCGACTTCTCTGGGAGAGTCTAATAACCCTGGGGCCCCACAACTGTGGGGACTTTAACCCTTGATCAATAAGGAGTGTTACCCTCTATGAATTTACATGACTTGTTTACATGATTGAATCTCCAGATAGGAACATACGGGTATGACATGACTCAATTACATTATAGATACTTCCCGGTAGAAACATCGAGGTACAATACATAAGATATACAAGTGAATACATTCCTAAGTTACAAATACATCAACACTCCCGCTTAACTAGGAAGGTATTCTCTTGACACAATTCATCAGCACAAGTCTTCTTCTCTAGATCATGTCTGGATCATCGGATTATTATCATTGGATCAGCATCAAGTTTGGATCATCATCAAAGTTGGATCATCACTGGATAATCATCAAAACTGGATCATCATCAAAGCTGGATCATCACCAGATCATCATCAAAATTGGATCGTCATCAAAGCCAGATCATCATCAACATTACTGCTTCTGCTATCTCGATCAGCTGGTGCTATCTCTCAATTCTTCTCGTCATAGGAAGTTATATAGAGCCAGCCATTTTTCATACTGGTTGTAGGCCCAGCCTCCATGTAGGTCTTCATCAATAGAGCCAACCCTTTTTCATGCTAGATGTACTACCTTTCCTTGCAAGGAATTCCCCTACAGAGCCAGTCCTTTTTCATAATGGATGCAACACCTTGCCTCTCGTAAGGATTTCCCCTACAGAGCCAGTCCTTTTTGATACTGGATGTAGCACCTTGCCTCTCGCAAGTATTTCCCCTATAAAGCTAGTCCTTTTTCATACTGGATGCAACACCTTGCCTCTCGCAAGGATTTCCCCTACAAAGCCAGTCCTTTTTCATACTGGATGCAGCACCTTGCCTCTCACAAGGATTTCCCCTAGAGAGCTAGTCCTTTTTCATACTGGATGCAACACCTTGCCTCTCACAAGGATTTCCCCTACATAACCAGTCCTTTTTCATACTGGATGTAGCACCTTGCCTCTCTCAAGGATTTCCTCTACAGAGCTAGTCCTTTTTCATACTGGATGTAGCACTCAACACTTACATCTGACCATGGGAGGAACCAATCCTACCATAATGTCAGAAGGGCTCAACACTTACATCTGACCATGGGAGGCCCCGCCTATCACCATGTCAGAAAGGCTCAACACTTACATTTGAGCATGGGAGGCCCTACCTACCACCATGTTAGAAATGCTCGGCACTTATATCCGACCATGGGAGGCCTCGCCTACCACCATGTCAGAAAGGCTCAGCATTTACATCCGACCATGGGAGGCTTGGCCTGTCACCATGTCGGAAGGGCTCACGGACTCATCACTTTCCCTTGGAAGGAATCTCAATCTGATGAACACCAAGCTTCTCCCTAAAGTACTCAAACTTCACTCTAGCTAATGGCTTGGTCAACACATCAGCTATCTGCTTGTCCGTCACATCATACTGGAGCTTCACTGCTCCCCTCTGCACCATATCCCTGATATAGTGGTATTTGATCTCAATATGCTTCGAATTGTCATGGAACACCGGGTTCTCCGACAACTTCACACAACTCTGGTTGTCGCAATATATACAAGTAACATCTAGCTGGAGATCAAACAAATCAGACAATAGCTTCCTCATCTATACTACCTCACAACTAGCCAAATAAGCTGCAACATACTATGCTTCGGCTGTACTCAGTGCCACGCAGGATTGCTTCGTGCTAAACCAAGAGATCACACCTAATCCCATACTGAAGCAAAACCCAGAAGTTCTCTTCCTATCAATGGCACTACCTGCCCAATTCGAATCCACATAACTTTCCAGGTTAATCTTCTGATTCGCCTCATACTTGAGCCCATACTCAATTGTACCCTTCAGGTACCTCAGAATATTCTTTGCAGCAATCACGTGAACATGTCTAGGATCCATCAGGTACTGGCTCAATGTGTTCACATCAAAGCAAATATCTGGTCTCGTGTTTTTCAAGTACATCAAGGACCCAATCATCTGACGATACATCATAGCATCAATCGACTCTGATGAAGCATCACTCAATATCTTCAGGTTCGATGACATAGGTGTGGTCGTGGCCTTGCAGTCCATCATCCTGAACCTCTTTAGGATATCTACTGCATACTTCCCTTGTCCCAGGGATATTCCATCTGCATTATGCCACACCTCCATGCCTAGAAAGTAATGCATCATACCCAAGTTTTTCATTTCGAACTCAGCAGCAAGCTTCCTCTTCGTATCAGCAATCAACCCATCATCACCTCTTATAAACAGATCATCTACATATAGTAGGATTATCACTGGGTTCACTTCTTCAACCTTGTAGTAAAGGTTGGAATCTTCTTTACTCTTGGTAAAGCCCGAATTGGATAGGAAGTTGTCAATTTTGTCGTACCATGTCATGGGTGGATGTTTCAAACCGTATAGGGCTTTCTTCAACTTACACACATGAGTTTCTCTATCACGTGTCTCAAAACCGAGTGGCTGCTCCACATACACTTCCTCTTCCACTACACCATTCAAGAAGGAAGTCTTGACATCCATCTGGTGTATCTTCCATTTCATCACTACAGCCAGGGCAAGTACCGATCTGACTACAGGTGCAAACATCTCTTCATAATCTATTCCTTCTTTCTCGGAGAAGCCATGAGCCATAAATATTGCTTTATATTTCTCTATGCTGCCATCTGTAGCATGCTTGATCTTATAGATCCATTTGGAAGTCACAACAGACTTCCCCTCTTGTCTAGGGACAACATCCCAGACATCATTCTTCATGATCGACTGGTACTCCTTGATCATAGCATCCTTCCATTCTTTCTTCTCTGTCGCCTCTTCATAATTGGAAGGTTCTTTATCAATGATGTCACATAATAGTGCTACATAATCGGAGCAGGACCTGGTACTTTTCCTTTCTCTATGCATTTCTTCTGGAGCCCCATATCTTTCTGCACCTTGGATAGCCTCTCGTACCCATGCAGGTTTCCTATTGTGAGGATTCTTCTCATGGGGTGGATCTATATGTTCCTGGGGTTCTTCTATTTCTCGATCTTCCTCTTGAGTTCTGTCATTCATAGTTGTGTCTTGAATTCTGGGTACTTCTATTTCTTTAGGTTCTTCAGTAGGTCTCTTTTTGGATTTGTTGTAAGCCGAGTCTTCGTCAAATGTTACGTCTCTGCTGATGTCGATCTTATTGAATCCTGGGAAGTATATTATGTAAGCCTTCGAGCTTTCACTATATGCCATGAATATACCCTTCTTCCCTGAAGGATCTAACTTTGTCCTCTTTTCTTTTGAACACTCGACAACCAAATATTCTGAGATAACTTACCTTTGGTTTCTTGCCAGAGAAGACTTCTTCAGGTGTTTTGTTCTTGAGTACTCTATGTGGAGTACGGTTTTGTACATACATAGATGTTCTAGCAACTTCTTCCCATAGATGCATGGGAAGATCTTGATCATGAAGAATTTCCCTTGCAGCTTCCATGAGCGTTCTATTGTGCCTTTCTGCAACCCCATTCTGCTGTGGATTATATGGAGTGGTTAACTCCCTCTTAAAAATGTTATTACTTCTAAGTTTAAAGAGAAAATGTGGTGTGAGAAAGATTTACACGATAAAATTAAATTAAGATATTATAAGGATGTCATCAACCCTACTCTAGAAGATCAAAAATATCTCTCTGTTTTAACTAATTCAAAGAAAAAAATTAATATAGCCAAGATAAGAACGAACTCTCATGAGCTCCAAAGTGAACCACGTAGTTGGGTAATTCCTAAAAAACCACGAGTGGAAAGCATCTGCCATCTCTGTGAGAATAAAGATATTGAGGATGAAAAACACTTCCTCTTAGAGTGCCCTGCATACACCCACATTAAATCTCAGTTTCATAATCTTTGTTGCAAGGCCCACCTTCCTATCCTTTTAACATGTCAAAATTATAGTCAGCTCGAGACACTTCTCTCCATGTTTTGACCTTCATAAAATAGCAACAAGTTTGAATAATGAATATGAAGAATATGAACTATACAAACATAAATACTATGTTGAAAATATTATACATTAAAACAAAATACATAAAATTATATATCAAAACTAAATACATTTTTAAGTTTTTTTTTTTTTAAATTTTAATTTTACAAGTATATGTTTTTAATTTTCTTTATTTTAAAACCAAAAACTATGTTACATAATAACATCTTCCGATAATAAATTGAAAAAACTCATTTAATATAAAAATGAAAAAATTTAAAAATAATATTTCATAAAAAAAAATTTAAATTAAAAATAATAACTCTATAATGATTTAAAAAAATAATAATAATTTACAAATAATGTATTTATAAAAAATTAACTAAATAAAAATAATGACCATTTAAAAATTAAATAAAATATAATAAAAACTTTAGTTAAAGTAGGTCCATATAATCTACCATGATTTTAAACATGAGATTTTCAATGTAAATGATGTAACTATCCTTTCAAACATGATATTTTCAATGTAAATGAACTAACTATCATTTCAAACATGAGCTTTTCAATGTAAATGGCCAAAACATAAAACAAAACATTAGTTTTTTTTATAAATGACCAAAATAGTATGGGATAAATAAGTCATTCACTCATCAAATTCATAAATTAATTAGACACGTAACACCCTAGAAGCAGGAATTTTAAATAAATGGCACGCTAACAATCGAGTTCAAGGAAAAGTTATTTAAATTTAAAAAATTAAATAGCAATAACAATAATTGGAATCCCTGATCTATAATATCAACCGTGGACGAAAAATATTATTATTCATTCACAGATTCCCCACGCTTATATTTACTTCAAGCGCGATTCTTCATGTTTGCTGCTCAGATCTCAGAGATGAGAATTCTAAACTGCAATCAGTCATTCATATCCCTTAGTGCCTATATTTACAAAAACTTTCTAATTGCAAAATCACTGTACCTTAAATGTCCAAGCCATTGGCAACAATATGTCCGGATCCAAATTATCCAGCTCCGGGAACTGAAGAGCCTGCACCAGATTCTCAAATGGCAATTTCAAGAAATCATCGTGATAGTACTTGAGCAGCGCCATGCCCACTTGAAAAACAATCTTGACACCCTCATAGAGGAAAACGTCCCAGATCCTAACAACTAAACGAAACGGCAAGGCTGCAGAGAAAATGGTCAGGAACCAGCGGCTTGCATACATCGATGGCATGATCATTTGCTCCTCAAAATGCTTCCCCAGCTCTGGCAATTGTTCCTTCACAAGCATTTCGAAGTCAACTAGGTATTTGTTGAGTAGAGGCAGACCGTCAAAATATAACCCTCTCAACGGCGAATTCACGCTACCTTTGAGTAGAACTACCATCGTCCAAAATGCATTCTCCTCTGCCATGTATAGCAGAAGCACGCCTGCTATTAAGTTAATACCCTGCGTATACCCCACAGCTTTGTCGTACACCGAATACGCCTTCAATACATTACAGAGCGACCTCTGCCCCGGGCCATCTCTGGTTTGAAATAATTCGTGGGATTTCAAAGTGCGCGGAACATCTTTAGCGATAAGTTTCTCTGACGATTTGGGCGTTTCATGCGATAACAGCAATGAGTAAATTCCCGGGTTGGCCAGCCGAAGGTTGCGGCCGCCCGAAATGAGCTGCCAAACGATTCCCCGAAGCTGATCCGGAACGCCATTTCTGATACGCCTTTTAACTTCAAGTGGGTTCCATCTCACACAGTGGTTCCAATCTATAAGCCTGAACATTAGTCTGTTCCATTTTCTAGCTCTGCCATATTCCTCGTTTGTGTTCTGGTACAGTTGCCTAGTATTGCCATTCCTTGAAGGTGTGGCTACTGAAGGTTCTGCAACAGAGCTTTCATGATTATGGTGACTTTCGTCCTGAATGTTGGAATCAGTCCATGGCTTGAATATTGACATGAAACTCGAAGGCAGGTATGGAGTTTCACGGAAATGGAACTTGTTCCAAAATATGGAAGTGATAAATCTCATTTTTAATTTCGTTGCAGAGAATGAGAGTTCCTGGTAGGGTATAGTCGGTAGTGTCAACTGGTTCCAAATTATTTTGGTGGATAGAAACAAAAAGTGTAGAACGAAGAATGTTCTAAACTAGGGTTGACAAGAAATTGTTAGCACCTGAGAAAAACAATATGTTTATCGTGTACTCTTTTCCATAGTTCATCAAATTCTTCTATTAATATGTTTCACTAGCGTTTGACACAATTCTATAGAAGGTCGGCTTACAATTAATAAATATTTATATAACCTTTGAATCGTCCTATTTGGAACTAAGACCTTGTTTTTACATTAATGCTTTCTGATTATATATTATCAATCTTGATTTTACATTAATATTTTGTAATTACTTATTTATTAAATATAATTATAAATACTTATTAGAAAATTTTAACTCAAATTTTTTTAATATTTTATGTGTATTAAGAGTTTTCCATGTTTAACATAAGAAAGAAGATAAAACATAAAGAAGATAAGTTCGAATATAACAACTTTAGATTTTATTATTGTTTTTGAATATAAAATATATTTAAATATATATATATATATTTTTAATATTAATTTTTAGGTAATATTCAATCATATATATTTAATTCTTTGGATTTATTTTGATATTAATATTTTGTAATTACAAGTATGATTATGTTTAAGTACTTATATTCCAAGTAAGATTTAGATATTTTTTTGTTTATTAAATATGTAAATACTTATATTCTAATTAAGATTGACATAATTTTATTCACTGAATGCAAATATAGTTTTCAAGTACTTATTGGATTGGTTATTTATATTTGTAATTAATGTAGTTATTCAATACTTTTTAAATTGCTTGTTTATATTTGTGATTCATGTATAAATATTTATAAGATTCAGTTGGTTTATATTATTATTTTATAATTATTTAAGTTAATAATTTTTTAAACTTAGTAAATTATCTAAAAACATCAACCTTAATAATATAAATGAATTAGAACATGAAAAAGATTTAAGTCTATCATCCTTCTCTAACGGTTTGAATACTAATAACTCTTAATAATAAAAACTCATAAGTCTATCATCCGCCTCTAATGAGTTCAATACAAATCACTTTTAATAATGAGAAAAATCTCAAGTCTATCATCCTCTTTTTTTGTTCATTTATTTGTTGCTCTCATGGTTTGAATACAAATAACTCTTACTCAAGATAAAATAGTTGTTTCTGCCAACGGATTGAAGATCCTTTCACGTGATATTTATCTTTGATTGTTTAGAAAAAAATGTATTGTGTACTAGAAGACACTACATTCTATAGAAAACATATTTCATGTTTATATCATCAATACCTTTAAAGGTTTCACCCACAAAAGACGTGTACCATTTTTAAGGAATGGTCACTTAGATAATTATAAAAAATAAAAATAAAAAAATTTAATAATTTACTTTCAAAAAATAGTGCTACACTATACAATATGTATAGACATGCCTCAAAAAATTTGTAGCTTGAAACCATCATTTAGGCCCTCAAAGACTGCACCCACTAAAACATGCGCCTTATCACTTGCGTGAAAAATAAAAAGTGACTGTGAGAAACAATGAAACTTGACATATAGTTATGGAAACTTTCAATACATAAAACTTGTATATTTAGAAATGTGATTCAATTTCCTACATTTCATATTTTTTACTCAAAGGAAGATATTTTATGTAAGTATCTCAAAAAATACGAGATGAGGGATGCTTGACTTTTCAGTTTTCTATTACCTGTAACGCGCCAAAAGTGACCCTCATTAGCTTGCACTCACCCTTATGATAGCTTGTGATTAAGTGTGGTAGTGGTGTCTCTTAACAGAACCTTTTCTTGGAATCATTTTTCTTTTATGTATATAATTCCTTGACTCCCCAACATGTTATTAGAAATGTTGGTTTGAGTCATAACCTAATTGTCTCCAAGTCCTTTAAAGTTTTCATTTATATGCTCTATTTAGTTTGATCTATTTGTATGATTAGCTCAAGGTTATGACTAACATTCTTTATTAGGTTTTATATATGTAAATAAACAATATGGATTCCATGAAATATATGGTGATTAAGAATGATCACAAATTTTGCATATCGCCATAGGATATGGAGACTTTGCTTAAAAAGTAGTGCACAATCGTAGTTTTGAAGGATGATTAACAAAAGATTGGCATTGATGGGAAGAAGCATGCGGACATAGGAGTCATTACCACATACATTTTCAATTTTGTACAAGTGAGATCGAATGTCCTCATCAAGTTTGTAAAAAGATAGAGAACCTATTTGATAAGATTGATCAAAGTTAGGTTATGTAGATTAGGAA
Source organism: Pseudotsuga menziesii (assembly GCA_001517045.1). Taxonomy (NCBI): domain Eukaryota; kingdom Viridiplantae; phylum Streptophyta; class Pinopsida; order Pinales; family Pinaceae; genus Pseudotsuga; species Pseudotsuga menziesii. The sequence continues at coordinate 198,903 of LPNX011134918.1, forward strand.
AGAGTTTATCAATGTAGATCCTTTCTTTTTGAAATAATTTAAGACTAATTGTCTCATTTCAAAGAGTTACAATGAAAGTTAGGTGAATTTGGTAAGGAATTTCCAAAGAAAAAAAACAACTCATTGAGTTGATCCTCATAAACTTGTAAACACCTTATGGTGTATTATGTTCAACATTTCATGCCAATTGTGCTTCTAGAAAATAAGATGGTAAGGATTGTACATTTTATTCTTTACATGGATTGTTAATTAAAGAGTATGATAAAACACTTTATCAAGGTAAATTTGATATTAAGTAGCTATCCCATCTATTGATCGAAAAATATTAACAAAAATACAAAAAAAATAGTTCAATAAATCAATTGTTAAAAGAATTAAATCAATCGATAAAAGAATTGAGACTGCAACGAATACAATTAAAAAAGTAAGATCATGATTAGAAGATTTCAACTAAGAAAGGTAGAAGAAAAGCATGTCATTACTTTAGGAAATTGGGACACATGGAGAGGGGTTGTTGAAAGAAGATTAAAGATCTATAAGATAAGGTCAAGAACGTTGAATTAAACAAATCGATTGGATGATCATCCAATATTCAATACTAACCTCTAGAAGGTAAGGAAAACACCTATATGTTTTATAATGGTGATCATAAGGCGGTGCATGCTAACACAACATAGAGTGTGTGTTATATATTCTGGTTGTAGACATCATATGGATAAATATGTATCTATTTTTTCTTCCTCAAATGAAGTTATAGAAAATAAAATATTTGTATCAAATGGTTATGCACTTACTAGTCTTGGTTATTTGTGACATGGAATGTCAAAAGGTGTGAGATGAAAAATGTGTATCATGTTACCACTTAGAGTGCTAATTTATTATCATTACCTCAACACCCAAGAACGAAAAATGGTTCAAATATTTCAAGATTAGTTTGTTGTGAAAGATTGGTTTGTGAAATTGTTATTTCCTAACATATCCAAGAATGTAGCAATGTCAAGCAGTCTTCCACAAGAGTAAGTTATTTTACAAATAATATAATTGGAATTAATTTATTCACAATCCAATGTGTTATATGAGATTATTCCTCATGCACCTCAATCTTCATTTGATGTTTCAAACACTACTCCAGGAACACATGTCAATCGCATGATTGGATCTATGAGCCATACTATCATTTAGATTAGATATGTTTCCATTCATCAAAATACACCTATGACAAGACAACCCACCTAAAATGTTTCAAACCTAGTTAAAAACTATGACCTTTTTTATTTTGATTGTACCACTAAAAATAATACCAACAAACCAAATGTAAGAAAAATGATTGACATACTAGAGATGCGGCAATTCAAAAAAATACTGGTAATGTTAAACATAAGAAAGAGTACAAAAGGTCCAATTGTTCATGTACTATAATTACTTCATGGTTTCACTATCACCACTACTAATCTCACTTAGTCATTACATAATATAGATTATATATACTACTAGGATTAATGGTAGGTGCAAGGTCCTCTTGGCATATGTAGGTACAAGTTTTTGAGAAAATTTTAGGGACGGAATATAGCCAACGGTGAAATTAGAAGAGTTAGAAGAAAATTATTAGCAGATTTTTTTATATAGAATGGTTTTTTTTTTAACTTAAGACATTAGCCCAATAATTATTAAATTAATAATTAAACCGAACTAAATAAGCAACAGTGTAAAAACTTAAAAATAGCATTTAGCACGCAGTATTTCAATAATTGAGCTCCATAGGTATGAGTTCGCCCGATTTTTCGATTTAGAGTTTTTGAGGATTGATTTCGCCCCCGATTTTTCGGTTTACAGTCCTCGCGAACTGTGTTCGCCCCCGATTTTTCCATTTACAGACCCTGTTGACTGCATTCGACTTATTATTTTGGGTAATCCAGGGTAACAATGGTTAGTTCTGCCAGATTTTTCCATTTGAATCGTGAGCGCTCGTTAGACATTTGAGTGTTTTTTTAAGTTATGTATTTCAACAAAGTAATGAATTCACTTTCCCACTTCAGAGTTATTTAAGTCGTGGTTAAATATAATTAAGAGGAAGAGAGAGGAATGAAAAGAAATGTGGGCATTGGAGAGAATAAGGTATGCCTTCAGGTTATCGACATTAGAGATATTTCATGTTGGATCCCTCTCCCCTTCATTGCAGTGTCAATTATTCCACGTTAGATCAGGCAAGGATGTCGACAATGAGTATGAATAATCCATACCGTCTCTCAGGGAAGAACTCCGTCGTCTATTCAAGATTGTTCACCCCGATTGTTCCCATCCTGATTCCCAGGTATGTTTTTAATTGATTTCCTAACCCATTTTTCATTCTGATTCTTTTGTTATTCCCAATGTTTAATACTAATTTCCATAAGGTAAGGAAAAAACCTATATGTTTTACAATAGTGATCATAAGGTGACACATGCTCACACAATATAGAGTGAGTGTGTTATATATTCTAGTTGTAGACATCATATGGATAAATATGCATCTCTCTTTTCTTCCTCAAATGAAGTTATAGAAAACAAGATATTTGTATCGAATGGTTATGCACTTACTAGTATTTGTTTTTAATCACATGGAATGTCAAAAGGCGTGAGATGAAAAATGTGTATCTTGTTACCACTTAGAGTGTTAATGTTTTATGAGTACCTCAACACTCAAGCTGGAAAAATGATTCAAATATTTCAAGATTAGTTTGTTGTGAAAGATTGGTTTGTGAAATTTTTATTTCCTAACATATCCAAGAATGTGGCAATGTCAAGGGATCTTCAACAAGAGTAAGTTATTTTACAAATAATATAATTGGAATTAATTTATTCACAATCCAATGTGTTATACGAGATAATTCCTCATGCATCTCAATATTCATTTGATGTTTCAAACACTGCTCCAGGAACACATGTCGATGCCATGATTGGGTCTATAAGCCATACTACCATTGAAAAAATGACATGACATATTAGATAAGTTTCCATTCTTCAAAATACACCTATGACAAGACAACCCCCCTAAAATGTTTCAAACCTAGTTAAAAACTATGACCTTCTTTATGTTTAGTGTACTACTAAAAAATAAAACCAACTACTCAAATGTAATAAAAATGATTGACATACTAGAGATGGGGAAATTCAAAAAAAATAAGGGCAATGTTAAACATAAGAAAGAGTACAAAAGGTTCAATTTTTGATGTACTATAATTACTTCATGGTGTCACTCTCACTACTACAAATCTCACTTAGTCATTCGATAATATAGATTATATCCTACTAGGATTAAGGATATGTGCAAGGTCCTCTTGGCATATCTATGCACAACATGACCCCTAACAACAATATTTTTTACAAAGTGAGCATATTTAAGAATAGGTTTCCTACTAGGATCCATGAATGTAATATGAAATTACTACCTTGTGATTATTACTCTCTTAATTACATGTCCTTAATATTTTCTCCTTAAATTTATATCATTCATACACTCACTATACAAACCACCACTTACAATATCTATCATTTTTTTTAATATCCCTAAATTGGAATTCATGATATATTAACTCTAACACCAAGAATCAATAAAAAAACTAAAGATTAGTTGTTGGAAATGCATTGGGATTGACTAGAATTATTACAAACAAATGTTAGGATCTTCTAAAAATCAGAAAGACTCAACTAATGGATAATCAATCATATAATTAAATATCTAAAAAAACATCATAGAGACATGATATCAAAATTCCTTTACAGTTAACACAAAAGATGGACAATTCTCAAGTTTCCTTTACACAAAGCACTTGGACCATTTAGGTTTCAAGCATCCACAAGGCTAAAGTCTATTTCAAGGATCTTGGGAACCCCATCCTATGAAAACTAGATCCATGATATTGTCATAGGTCAAAATTGTAGGTTTAGATAAATTTTGACATAGTTTTAGAGTAATATTTTAGCTAAGACAATTCTAGGACAAGTGAGCTTGTCTTGATTCAAGGCTTCCCAAATGAGTTCAAAGTATTTTAAATTTACAAAGTGATACCTGTTTTAATTTTATTTATGATAAATAACTTCAGGAATATAAATAATTCAAATTCATGGAGTATAAGTTCATTTACAGAAATATTACTGAAAACTAGACAATTTCTATGCAAATCTAGAGAAGGTATTGGAGATAACTTCAGAGATGTAAAATTATATATTGGAATATCTTCAATACTGATAAAAATGGTTTAGAATCATACATATACTTTATATGGTATTCCACAAATTCTTCATCATTACATCAAGCTTGACGTCTACGCAGAATGACATAGAATAGAAGAGAAAGAACACAAATAGGAAGATTCGAACTGTGGCTTGATATTTATCCTTCTTAGCTTTTAAACTTGCTTGATCACTCTTAAAAACCTGCAATAAACCTCAGTGAAAATTTCTAAATTCCATTATCCTCTCAATATTAGGGGCACATATCCTATCATGGACTAGGGGCACATCTCCCAAGTCAGAGAAGCAAAATTTCTCTCAATACAAAACAAAAACTGTCAAAAAGATTTGAAAGTTGTGTGATCCTCTTCCTTTATAGAGTGATTTAACTTATTGGGAAATTCACATAGGATAATGCCCCCCAAGAGGAATATAATACATTCTTTCTTTCCAATATTTTATTTGTTTCTTTCTTCTTTTACTACTTTGTTCTACTTTATTTCTTTTTCCTACTTTTATTCCTGGTTTATTTTTATTTTCTTCTCTTGGATTTCGTTGTCTTTATTTTATACCTTAAGCTTTGTTTACCCTACTTTCCTGCATTGTAATTATTTTCTTCCTTCCTTATTTATTCCATCTTTCACTGCTTTATTATGATTCCTTATTTTTCTTGCTTTCCAACTTTAAGGTGCTATATCCTTTCTTTCTTCTTTTGCAAGATAATATGCTTTCTCCTTTATTTTTTCTTTTGAAAGGTTCCTTTGGTCAAACATTATACTCTTAATGTGCCCTCATGGCCCATTGCATCTATTATTTTATTATAATAATAAAATATTCATAAAAAACTAATTTATCCAAAGTTCATATTCAAACATTAGGAAATAATAATTACTACGTCTAATTAAATACCTTGTTTCACAATACAATCCCAAGCATTTAATGAAATTTTATCCTAAAACCATAGAGACTGAATGGCTAATAGGATGGTCAATATGTCACCAAAATGGGGACATGATAGTCCTCCCCTCCCAAAACTTGCTTGTCCTCAAGCAAGGGAAAATATGAATGATGAAACATTGGGAAATTTTTCTACAAACGTTGCAAGATTCAACATACACCTTTTGAAATCCATCTCCTTCATAGATGACTCCTTTGTAAATATTGATTTTGTTTTTCATCGTTCAACATAAATTCACGAATGACCTTTCTCTCGAAATAATCCATAGTTAATTGTGTGGCAAGGTTTGGCTTGAACTTGAACAAAACATGTAGAAAGGCCAATCCCTTCTTGAAACACTTAAGATGAAAATAATAATGCATTGATAAACTTCCATTCACATGAACAAGAGTGTCACATCCCCTCCCCTCTACTCACCGAGAGAGAGGACGTGACTCAACTGTCGCTCTATCTATCATAACCGAGGAATCTATCCCTATGAACATAAAGAATAATGCATTGAAATAAAAAATACATGTACAAGTGCATAATACATGAATATATAGCGAAAGAAAACCTCATTCAACACTGTCATATGTTCATAATAATTCTTAAACAAATATAGTTGCAAAAATTAAATACACAGAGAATACAAGAGAGCACTTATCTTGTAAATGAGTTGTCCTGCAGCTAGCTATATCACTACAACGTTCCACCCAACCATAGGCTAGTGTTCTCATCAATCTCTGAGCACCACTTCCACCCTCAAGTTGAGCATGATTTCCACAAGGAAGTAGGGAACAACAGGCTCACACATAGCCACAAACACATGAAAATTCATCCAAGCCAATCTACAGTTGGGTTTATTAGGCTGCTAAGGAAGTGGAAGGGTAGAATTGCTAAGCTAGTGATCTCAACCCTAGAGCTATGGACACTTGCACTAGATCTATCTATCTTGTCATCCACAATACCCACAGACCTAACACAAGGAAGTATTCCTTTCACTGCTACACAGTCCATCAAGCTATACCTTCCCTTGTAGTGCTCTTTAGGGTGTGTATAGAATATTTTCTAGCCCCTCTTGATCTGTCTCTGAGGTTCCTCTCTTTAATAGGTTTATCAAGCCAATTCTGGGCCTCTTCTACTCCTAAATCTTTCAAACCGAAACAGGGATGCACATAATCAACAAATCACAAATGTTGAGTATGAGAAAAATGCCCCGGGAACAAAAACGAAATTGGAGATGGAGAAAAAACAACTCTGGGTGAGAAATACGATTTTAGGAAACATCCCTGGGCTTCATGGGGGAAAAAAATAACTCTTCAAACCCCAAATTCATGGATCTCTTCTCCTATCGGCTGTGCAACACCAAAAATAGATTTTCCAGCCATGGAAATGAAGTAAAATTATAGAAAACGTGAAGGGAAATTCCCAGGTAGATCTAGCTGCGTGATAGAGAAAAAAGTATGGGTGAATAATGGCTTGGGCATGCATTTATGGGTATTTACTTTCCCAATAAGTCAAAAACACATTTTTCAAAAATGATGGCTTGCCCCAATATGAATTTGATTGCCATACTCTTCCAATCCCAAGGCATTAACTACCTCAACCAATTTCTTGAATAAATAAATGACTGGGAAGAAAAGAAAAAAAAGGTAGTTGACAACTTGATGGGTTCTCACATTGACATTTGTATTTACCTTATTGGCTCAAGGGTTTGAATAATTTTCCTCCTTATTCCTTGTGAAATCATGCCCCCATATCTTTGTTGCATTGACATAGCTAGTTGTGGGTATTTTATTATTAAATTGCATTTTTACATGATGTCTTAAATTATAATGTGCCTAGATAGCACGAGAACCATAGGTAACGATTTTAACTATCAATACATAAAACCTAAATCCATGGTAGGTAATTGGCCTTGATCTCCTCACCATGATTTAATAACGATATTTACATCATGCACATTTTTATTGCAATAGGGGTTAAAATAGGGATATTACAAAGATGATACGAGTTTTTCACAAGGGATCTTTAAATGACCTTTCCTGAAACACAACTATCATGGATCAAAATATTAGTGAAAATCATCAAAATAAGATTTGGACAATTTTTCTTTACCAGCTCCTGATGTAGTAGAGAGTGTAGAATAAAAATATGATCCACTCCATTTTTTTTGCATGGGATGCAATTATTTTCATAATTACATCCTTCATCATTGAAGAATCTCCATAAAATTCTCTCCCCCATCCATCTATGAGTCTTCAAAGAACCAAGGTGAACATTTTTGAACAACCTTTTCCATGCCTTCTTTGGGAGCCTATTCTCTAAACACAAATGATGGAGCGAACCCGGGTGTGGAAGACATTGCATAAGTTCTCCATCACTTCCTTTATGCTTTCTAAAAACTCTCTCAAATTCCTCATCCCCATAGGAAACGTTTTTCCTTATTTGGGCATCCCATTTTACCATACTCCATCATAGAATCAAGATATGATATCTTAATTATTCTAAATCCATGCTCAAACAATTTTTTTGTGCAATGAATTCTCTACCCAAATATATGATACACAAGATTACCCAATGTACTAAAAGGAATAAACACAAGATTACCCAATTTCTTGATATCTGCTTTGCTCATGTAGAGAGGTGAACTCATAGATACATGAACCAAATCAATACCCATGCATGTGAGTCCCAAGTAGGAACCATGGATATCAAGAGATTTTGATTGTAAAATTAATTCTTCCAAATGTACTTGATGATGTTGATAGATGTGGAGATCAATTTTGGTAAGGTAATTAACCTTATGCATCTTATTTCTCTTGATAGGTGTCTGTAATATCCCAAATTTTGACCTAACACTTATGGGCATAAGTCTCATCACATGTGATCTTTCTTTGATGTTTATATTTTGTATATTGGGCATAAGACCCCACTGCACATGAGTATGATGATTTTTTTGATATATTGGACATAAGCCAATGTATATGTTTTATTTATCATGTATGTGATTTCATGTGTTGGGCATGGATGCTAAAGCACATGAGTGATTTGATGTTTGTGTTGAGCGCAAGATCTAAAGAACATGAGTAATTTAAATTTTTGTTGAGCGCAAGCTCTAGAGCACATGAGTGATTTGATTATTGTGTTCAGCAAGAGCTCTGAAGCAAATGATTATTTGATGTCTGTGTTGAGCATCAACTCTGGAGCACATGAGTTTTTTAAATTTTTGTGTTGAGCATAAAGCTCTGAAGCACATGAAAAAATAAGAATTATAAGTGTTGGGCATAAGCCCCGGAGAATTCCAAATTGATGTTGAGAATAAGCTCTGGAACATTAGATCCTTGGCCATTGTATCCCTAGGTGTATTATAGAAGTACACCCTAGCATTAGTGTTAAGCGGGAGACTATGGAATTTCACTAATTCTAACTCCCTGTTTTTAGCATTGAGTATGGCCTCTGAATAATGCTAGGAGTTACTAAACATTAATTATGTTTAGTGAAAATGACTCTGATAAAACATCGACCTCATCTTACTTATTTTTAAGTTGATTAAATGAAATTTTGAATTTCTATTTTTCATCAAGCACTGAATAACTACCACGATATACGAGGTAATCCAACATGCAAGGAGGTTTATAGCTGCCTAACTTAGTTGAACAACCCTACCCGAAGGCCTTCATAAAATAAATGATTATAAGCTAAAGAAAGTACCATATGATTGGAATCATGTTATATGATGCCTAATTTAAATGTTAACAAAGATATATGTATATATATAGTTTATATATTAGTAAGCATATGTAATAATAATAGAAACTATAAATAATAAATGAAGAATCTATGTATTATTATTTACTAAAATAATTAATTAAATAGTTAATACCTAAAAGAGTCAAAATTAGAACTAGTCAAAGAGTTCCTAATTCAAGTTAAATAAATATTAAATTCACATAAATCAAGTAAAAGATTATTTCAAGAAAATAAATGATTCTTGATCTAACTGAAATTTAACTGTCATTTTTCCTAAATATTTTCTATAAATACCTAAGCCAAAGAAAGGCTTGTGGATCTCATTTGATTCTATCTCATCATTATTCTCCTAAGAATCTTGGGAGAGCATTTTTCCAAAAAGAAAAACAATCTCGTCCAAAACCTGATATTCCGGATAGGTGAATACTTACCTTTAGGATCTCTAGACTACTTGCATGTTGAAACCAACTTGGGGGGATCCGAATTGAAACCAAGAACGATTTTGGGTCATGCTTGGGTGGAACGTGGTAGTTCCCAAGTTATTCAGTTGACAGATCTAAGGTCATAGTTTTCTATGTTCTTATTAATTCTGTGTGCTTGAGTGCACAGGTTTCTAGTTATTAAATAACTACAAATTGCAGGTATGAGGTTTTCTACCTTCTCTACATTTCTTACATATTTGATTAAAGCAGGGCTTATAATCTTGAATGAAAACCTTTATATTGTATGTTTGCTTCAACTAGGTTTTCCTTTTGTTTACAGATCCTTAAAGCCTAAACTATTTGTATATAAGCCCTAGGAGTAGATGTTATGTTACAGGTTCATTTATTTGCTTAAACATTAAACTCAACCATTATTACCTAGCTAGGAAAATATAGTTTATATTCTTTTAGTATTTTTTAAATTGTTAAAGATGCATATCTTAGATTTTAAAAAATCTGGTTATTCAAAAGAACTAGCTATTGAAATTCTACTCAAACTTTAAATGTAACCAAGGAATTCATTAAAACAAACCATTTATAAAATTATAAACATATAAACTAGATATCTAACCTCTAAGCCCTTGAGATTAAAACTAGGTCCAAAACATTTTAAATAAATAATAAACTACAAACTAAAAGAAACAAACTAACCATATCTCGAATCTCTTAAAACCATTAAAATCAAACTCTCAACATATATTCCAAACACTAGCAGAATTCATATTTCCAGTGTGTATGCTTGTATTTCCACATTATAATAAAAACATAAACATCATATCGTATCACCAAATAAACATATAATTAAATACTAAAATCCATGCTAGGAAAACATAACACTGCTAGTATTAATAACCCAACCCAACCATCGAATCCTATCCAGGATTGGCCACAGGATTTCACATAAATCATTCCAAATATTTTAACCTAGCCCATCCATCAAAAACTATGAAGGTTTGCATGTAGTTCGATACATGTATTCATATCATAAAACAAAACAATAAGAAAAGAAATAAAATAACTAATACATAAACACAATTACCAAAACAGAGTCATTCCCTGTGCATCACGCTAAGTGGAAACTCATCTACGGAACCATAAACTCACATTAACGAAACCAATTCTCACATGTCTATTCATTTTAATCGAAATGCATCCAGGATTGAATCTTGTGAGATTCAAAAACCAAAACTAAACAAACCAAAAGTCTAATTCATCAAACAACCCAGGATTGAATCCTGTAGTCTCTAATAAAATAAAACAAAAATGTTGTGAATTATACAGTAAGGGATTCACCTCTCACGATTCCAGAAAAAACTTCCCTATAACTAAGCAGTCTAAACAAAATAGAGCTACGATATTTACATCCATTTCACAGTCGCATTATAATAATTCAAACACATAATTACAGGCTGTGAATCCACACCAAGGGCTGAGCCAAGCTTCACTCTTATGGCCACAAGGTAAGACCCAGCCACAACATTTAATAAATCCATACACCCACGATTTTACCACCATAAAAATACATTGCATTAAATACACATTCAAGCTATCCATGGTACCATTGCAAGCAATGGCACTGTCATTAATGAAACACACCATAAAGATAAACATAGAGCTTCCAGTAAGATTAAATAAAACCCATTACAGAAACATTGCAAAAATGACGAATTTATACATAGCGCTGAGCCAAATTTGGAAAGTTAAGATCTTATTTCCCAAACATTTACATATGTTAGAGCCATGGAGAATGCTACAAATTCGCCTCCATTCGATGCATAATAACTATCAAAACCCCAACCAAATGAAACAACTAATCGATGCATTTACCCACCCATAGCTCAAAACCTCTGTCAACAAACACAGAGTGGTAAGGGCCTTGCCAATTTCAGGCTTACCTGAATAATGGATACGTAGGAAACTTATGGCACCACCATCAATCCACAATAAGAGACACGCTCTGTCACCTGCACAAACCCACACAAACACTATCAGGAGTATGCAAGCAAAATCGAAATCAAACCAAAATATTACATTGTGTAGACCAATGACCTTAATTACCTTATGAGAGAGCGGGAAGGCTGTCGAGTTGCACAACATTGCTCCTGGAACCATGATACCACCCAAAAAAAACTAGCTAAAGACCAAAAGAATCATTTCCCAACCCTAACCAACACTTGAGGCATTCTTCTCATGCTTCCCAAGAAGCATTTAAGTTTCCACTTTGTCCACCACTGTCCATCAAATCGAAGCCCACAGCTCTATAGTTTTGTTCACATCATTTTTCCATAGTTCACCACCCACCAACGTTAAAACCATAAAGCTCTCAATTGTCATGCTAATACAAATTTTCCGAAATGGAATATGGAATATGCCATAAACCATAAAACCTTTTACCATATAGTTCCAAAGTATATAATACAAGGCCATTAAGGTTTCAAACCTTCAGCATATAAATGTATGCTATAAAGTTTATAACCATGCATAAAATTAAATTTCATGAACTTTAGTTCAATAGGACTTAAGCATAGTTAGGCCTAGGGCTTTAGTCCTTTTTTCTCCAAGCTTTGAACAGGAATAGTGTAGTGTAGATGTAGTGTTGTAGGATGTTTTTATTTTCTACGGTCATAGGCAGAGTTCACCAATGAGATAACCTACATACTAAGTAGGATCCTGCATTAGTTCATGACAGACTAAGTAATTTACTTAGCAATAGGAATCCTTACCTTTTTTAATGGCCCCTCAAGGGATAAAAGCCCGCCACTCTACCCCTTGACATAAGAAGGAAAGTCAACCTCTTATTAATAAAACCATAAATGAATTTAAAATACATTTAAAATAAAAGTAAACGGTAACATAATGTAAGTGTCAACAAATATCCGCAAGTAGTAGAAAAACAGAGTAACCATACAAACAAGCCCAAGTAATAGAAGAACATCACATAAACACATCATCATTAGATAGGAAAACACATAGAGGGAAAACAACTTACGACAATTAGGTTCAGTATACAACCAAGTTTTATTCTGTAGAGGTTTTAAATAATGTCTTTGAATTTTAGTATTTTACTAGCGTATGAAATTTTTTATTTATTTATGGATTTAGGGACATTACAGTGTCTCTATCCCACATAATACTCCATGAATCCTCTATATGTAATAGTTGAGACCAAAGATGATCCTAGGTTCCCAAGTGAATCTCATATTGAGGAAGTGTCTCCTACACCCTCCTCTATACTGCTTAGTGTCTCCAACAACAAAATCATGGAAAATACCAACCCACCAAGCATGATAGTATTGAGTCCATCCACCATAATATTTCCCATGTGGGAAATCAAACCATTTATCCTCATGGATGAACTTATGGAAATGAAGGATATCTCTCCATCCTGGATCCCATTGAATATAATGCATTCTATCAAACTCGCATACCATCAGGAACACTAGGTTACTCCTTGGAATTCTAGGATCCCATGGTTTATGCCACATTTTATCGAGCATCATTGCTATTAGATCCAACAATGTTTAGATCTCACCTTCGGCCGATTTTCTTTTTACATGCATTACTTTTCTCAATATGCCATGAGTGGAATATGCATTTCTTTTGCATGGTGATTTGAAATATTCTATGTGGTTACTATAACGTCCCGAACCCTCCGACCAACGAAGAGGATGCTACCGATATACTATCTATCTAGGAAACTAGTCCCATGAACATACACATAAAAATTGAAATGCTTTGAACTAAAATATGCATACATTATTACCATACAGCAGAAGCAAAACCATACATTCAAGCATTCAACATGTTCCTTCTAATTCATTATCAAATGTAATTGCATGGATTTAAACAAAAGAATACTTATCTTATGAAGAAGAATGCCCCGTAACCAGCTATATTGCTGCAACGTTCCACCCAACCATAGGCCAGTGGGCTCCTTAATCTCTCAGCCACACCGCCACCCCCAAGCTGGGCATGATTTCCAAAGGAATAAGGAAACTAAGCAGGTTCACACATAGCCAAATATATGTCACAAGTCAGTAAAGCCAACATGGTTGGGTTTATCATACCGAGAGTACACAACAACACATAACCAAGCCAACAAGTTGGGTTTATCAGGTTATGGGGATGGAAGCACTGTCTGCTAAGCTAGTGGGCTCACTGAAGAGATAAGGATGCCTACACCAGAACTAGCTTGACTCCTAGGACATCCACACACACCCAACACAAGAAATCATTCCCTTCTCTATTGCACAGTCCCTGAGGACATGACTTCCCTTCGAGTGCTATTTAGGGGGTGTAGAGAAGAGAATCAACCCTCTAGCTCTTTCTATGAGGCTCGTGAAAAACACTAGGTTTTTCAAGCAGACTTCTTTTCACTCCTACACAGTCCAAAGACCAATTGCATACACAATAATATACATCATTTCTGGGTAGAGGAGAACACTTCAGCCACAGAATTAATTTCCACGGAGGGTAAGACCAACCCACTAACAATAGGTCATATCCCAGGGATGTTTTTTCCCTAACATGGCCAAAAATGAATTCGTCAACAACACTCAAAAGGATGTGGTCTCTCCTCAAAATCGTTGGGCAACACAAAAATGATTTTCAGCTTGGTAAACATTAGGAAAATGCAACAGAAAACGTTGGGGAATAACCCAACCATAAGAACATCACAAAAATGAAATTCTCAGACTCCATCTAAATAAAGAACGACAGTCCATGAGAGGAAGAAATGCACAACAAATCCAAAATCGTGGATTTCTCACACAACAACTTCCCATCCGCTTGAGGGAGCCCCAATGTGGGTGAATGTTAATAATGAAAACGCCTAGGAGCCCAAATCATGAAGGAAGAACACACAACCAACAAAATCATGGAGGTAAAAATAGCTCCTAAGCTTCCATGCATGAGCAAATGAAGAACGTGGGTGTATAGCCAAATGGGCATGCATTTTTGGGTTCTTTCTTGCTCCAAAAGTCAAAATTGATTTTCCCCAAAAATGGGCTTTCCCCAAATTCGAAATTGCTGCCCATACTCTTCCCATCCCCATGCAATAACTAACTCAACCACATTCTGGTAGAATTTAATGATTGGCAGAAAAAGACAAAATGGGTAGTTGACTGATTCATGGGTTCTCCCTTTCACATTTGGATTTCCCCCATTGGCCCAAAGGTTTAAATAATTTCCCTCCCTATTCCTTAGGAAAATCATGCCCTTTTCATTATGGTTGCATTGACATAGTTGGTTGTGGTTATTTTAATTAAAATGCATAATTACATGATGCCAAAAATTATAATGTGCCAGCTAGCACGAAATACCATCGACAACGATTTTAATCGTCGGAACATAAAACGTTAAATCGATGGTGGATATTTTTGCTTTAGCTCCACACCACGATTAATTAAAATATATACATCATATAAATTTAATGCAAACGGGGTCAAAACCGAGGTGTTACATTCCCCTACGCCTTCAATAGCACTGTCCTCAATGCTTTACAAAATTGAACAAAAAGCTACACTGGTACTGCCTTAGTGTTCTGCAGAATCGAACAAAAATGGATCTGCCAACCGCATGGCATCCTCCATCTCCCATGTAGCCTCTTCAGGACCGTAGTGCTCCCATTTCATTTTTACCTTCCCTATGGCTCGGTTCCGGAGCATTGTGACCTTCCTATCGAGGATGCGCATTGGCTTGATTTGGAACTCTCCCTCGGGTTCCACCTGAATCAAATCCCAATTTATCACATGGTTAGGGTCATGTACATATTTATTAAGCAAAGAAACATGAAAAACATTATGAGCTTTAGTGCTAGAAGGAAATGCAATTCTATATGCAACTGGCACTATTCTTTCAAGCACTTCACAATATCTAGGTGACATCTTGGCACAAATTCCAAGCTTCAAGGAACTCTTCTTTTCCCTTACTCTAAGGTAAACATGATCCCCTACATTGAAATCTATGTTCACCCTATGCTTATCTGCATAAATTTTCTGTCTATCCTAGGATGCTTTCAGATTTCGTCTGATCTTTATAACCTCCTGCTCCATCTCCTTGAGCAATTCTGGACCAAGCACAACTCTGATCATTGGATTATCCCAAGTCACTGGTGTCCTACACCTTTTTCCATACAAAGCTTCATACGCACTCATCCCCCAGGATGCTTGTTGTCCATTGTTATAACCAAACTCTACCAAGTGTAATTAATCTTCCCACTTGGTGGGTTTGTTCATCACATACATGCGAAGCATGTCTTCAAGCACTTGATTAACTTTCTCTATCTTCCCATCAGTTTGAGGATGGTAGGCATTGCTGAAGTTCAACTTTGTACCCAAATCTGCAAACAACCCCTTCCAAAACTTGGAAGTGAGCTTGACATCTCTGTCAGAGACTATTGCCTTAGGAAATGCATGCAATTTGAAAATCTACTTCATGAATATCCTTGCAATGTCATCAGTCTTATGCGTAGACTTAACCAGTATGAAATGTGCTACCTTTGTCAACTTGTCTACCACAACCATGATGAAATCATGTTGTCTCCAAGTCATTGGCAATCCTGTAATAAAATCCATGGAAATAACTTCCCATTTCCATTCTGGAACTAGCAAAGGCACTTGCTGGGTGTTGGTGCTCAACCTTTACTGCTGACCCTTCATGCACCTTGAAATATATTCAGCCATGTCCTTTTTCATTCCTGGCCAAAAGTAATGCTTTCTGGCTATAGCAATTGTCTTCTGATATCCTAGGTGACAAGAATACGGAGCTTGATGGATTTCATCCATAACAACTCTGCTTATATCTACTACATTTGGAATATAAATTATTCCTTTATAAGTAAGAAGTCCATATTATTCCAACTTATATCCCTCATACCTATTCTCAAGACCTTGCTGCTGCAATTTGTCTTCTACTTGCTCATACAATTCATCTCCAGTAGTATGATTAACAATCTGCTGCCTCAAATCTAATTAGAAAATACTATGAGATTCCACATGCATTTCCTGCACCTTCCTATTGAGCGCATCAGCTACCTTATTCTCTTTTCCGTTTATGTGCTTGATTTTGAAATCAAACTCACATAAAAAATCCAACCATCTCTCTTTCCTAGCATTCAAAGTAGGCTGATCAAACAAATACTTCAGACTACAATGGTCTGTCCTTAGCTCAAATATTCTACCCATCAAGTAATGCCTCCACATATTGAGAGCATGTACTATGGATGCAAGCTCTAGATCATGAGTGGCATATTTTTTCTCATTTTCCTTAAACTTTCTTGATTCATAATATATCATGTGGTTGTCTTGCATAAGGACTCATCCAGGCCCTTGTCTGCATGCATTGATACATACCACAAAATATTTCTCTGGGTCTACAACCCTCAATACTGTTGCACTAGTGAGAAGGTTCTTCAGCTGCTGGAAGCTTTCTTCACACCTTGATGACCATTCAAACTTTATCCCCTTCTTTTGCAAAGAAGTGATGGCATGTGCAACTTTGGAGAATCCTTCAATGAATCTCCTATAGTATCCTGCAAGTCCCATAAAAGATATTACACCTGTCACATTTCTTGGAGTAGGCCAATTCGTAATGGCTTCAATCTTTTCAGGGTCCACAAATATACCCTCTTCTGAGATAATGTGACCCAAATACTGAATTCTATCTCTATAGAAGTCACACTTGCTCAGCTTTGCGTACAACTGATGTTCCCTGAGAAATTGCAATGTCAATCACAAATGCTCTTCATGCTCTTCCTCATTCTTAGAATAAATAAGAATGTCATCAAGGAAAACAAGAACAAACTTGTCCAACTACCTTCTGAAGACACTATTCATAAGGCACATAAATGTAGCTGGTGCATTTGTGAGACCAAATGGTACCACTACAAACTCATAATTTCCATACCTTGTTCTGAAGGTTGTCTTATGAATGTCTTCATCCTTGATTCTCACTTGATGGTAACCAGACCTCAAGTCAATATTGGAAAATACCTTTGCTCATCTCATTTGATAAAAAAGGTCATAAATCCTAGGAAACAGGTATTTATTCTTCACATTAACCTTATTCAATTGTCTATAATAAATACACAACCTGAGTGTATCGTCTTTTTTCTTTACACACAGAACTGGTGCTCCCCAAGGAGACACACTCGGCTTGATATACTTCTTCTCCAACAACTCTTGCAGTTGCATCTTCAACTCTAGCATTTCTGGTGTACTCATTCTGTAGGGTGTCTTGGACACTGGTGCTACTCCTGGCACAAGCTCAATTGTGAAATCAATGTCTCTCTTTGGAGGAAGCCCTAGAATCTCATCAAGAAACACATCCTCGAATTCTTGGAACACCTGATAGTCCTCCAACCTAGGAGTTTCATCCTTTATTGCCTCCAAAATATGAGCTGCATACAATTGGAAACCTTTTCTACAGAATTTATTCAATTTCATTGCTGAAACCTACCGCACAGAAATCACCTTTGGAATTCCTTTCACAATCCTTGACTTTCCTTCTTCATCCAAGCACTCAAATTCCTTATTATAATAGTCAAGATTCACTCGGTGAGCTTCTAACCAATCCATTCCAATGAGAATGTCATAGGAACCAAGTGGTAGAACATTCAGATATACACAAGTGACCAATCCATTCATGACCAAAGGACATTTCTATACCACTTCACTAACCTTTCTCTTAGTCCCAGTGGCTAGCTGAACTAACCAAGATTTTCTATGCTTTACTTTCTTAAAAGTACAAATTTCCACTACTCTAGGGGTAATGTAATTGTGAGTAGAACCGGGGTCAATCAAAATAGAAACAGATTGCTCAACAATATTACTCGCAACTTCAACCATAGTTGACTGGTGATCTACCTGGAGGTCCTCCAGTGCTACATAAATCCTAGGGACGCCCCTTGTTACTTGACCCACTGTTTCTATTTCTTGAATGTTGTAAGCTGGCCATGCATTCTCATTCTCCAGTGGACAATTTATATGCATGTGGGGCCCTCCACATTTACCACATTGGATAGTTTCTTTGATCTACTATGGATCTCTTGGATTCTCTCCCACCACTCCAGCTAGCTTACTCATAGCTTGGGATGGCTACTTCTACTGATTCCTGAAGTTAGAAAGTTTGAAACCTTTATTCCTTTGGTTAGACTTCTCATTCTTCTTGTCCTTCCATGTCTTATGGTAATTAGGTTTACCTTTTATTTTCTCATAGCAGTACTTAGCTTTCCTTATGGCTTCTTCAAGATTTCTATGTTCATAAAACTCAATTTTTTCTTTGTAAGACTGAGGCAAGCCACTCAGGAAACGCTGGATCTTCACCTTTTCATCTTTGATGTACCTGACATACCTCAATAGTTCCAAGAACTTATTTGCATACTCTTCCATGGTCTTATGTCCCAATCTAAGCTCATGGAATTATTTAATCTTATCATCATAGTACCTGTCAAAGAGGTACTTCTACTTGAAATGCTTCTTGAATTGTTTCCACACAATTCTTCTTTCATTAACCTTCTTTACTTGTCTGTGGTGTTCCCATCATATGAATGCTCTTCTAGTCAAATTGAATATAGCTACCCTTGATTTCATATTTCCAGAGTAGTATTGGACTTGGAAATACTTCCTCATCCCAAGAATCCAAGCCTCAGCTTCTTGACCAGTCTTGACCTCACCATTAAAAGTAGGAGGCCTTGCATTTTTGAATTCATATTGTGAATTGTTCTTGTAACGCCTCCTTCTCTTATTCCTGTGAGATGGAGAGCTTGAATTCCCACTAGGTTTTTCAGAATCAGATGACCCACTGGTAGGCCATTTTGGATTATTCCTCCTGTCCTTGGAAGCCCTCCTGGGGACATGGGACCTTTTACAGGAATCTCCCCTGGTGCTACTTTTGCTTCTTTCTAGATTGGCTGTATGATGCCTAGAGTTTATCTATCCCTAGATGTCTGTCAAACTCTACAGTATAGCTGCATTTATCTGATTTTGATCTTCTTGAGCCTTAAGCATCCTTTCATTGTCTTCTCTTCAACTTTGCAAATCCACCCTTAGGCTCCTCATGGTGGCTGCAAAATCTGGAGGAGTATCTTGAAATATTCTCCCATTGGACTCCGTCTCGTCATTCCCAACTATGACATTTTCTCCCATAGCATCTTCTCAAACTCATAGGGATCCTGTGCATCATTCATGTCGTCGATCCTCATCTTGGCCCAATCAAGAATGAAAATTTGAAAACTGCTCTATGCGGAATGCTGACTCTAAAGGTGACTATAGTTCTGCACAATGTGTTAATAAACACCACTGTTAGCTGCATAACAATATCATGAGCTCATAATTAGTTTCCTGCATTTGGAAAATACTATATTGACAACTTTGTCAAAACACATAATTTTCTTTTCACCAAGAACGAAGGTCTTAGGGGAACGACGGGGGTCGAGGGGGATTTCCCCCTTTTGCCATTTTTCTTCTTTTCAGTACCTGTAATTCCACTGAAAAATTGCTAAAATCTGCTGAAAAATACCACTGAAAAACTCAGATTTTTAGATCCGATCGGATCCCTTCCCAACTAGTCATCCGATGTATCGGGTCACTCTTCCTCTATCTTCTGATGCCATATCGGGTCACTCTTCCTCTATCTTTTGATGCCATATCGGGTTGATATTCCTCTGTCATCCGATATCATATTGGGTCGATCTTCCTCTATCTTCCGATGCATCGACTTGATCTTCCTCTATCTTCTGATGCATCGGCTGATCGATCTTATATTATTTTTCGACACCTCAGATCGATCTTCTTTTCTTTTCTGAGATGCCTCAGATCGATCTTCTTTTCCTTTTCGAGATGACTTGGAGGGCTTCACCTGAGAGCCATCGAAAAACTTTTTCTGAGATTTCCTATACATAGAAAAATTTGTGAATTTTTCCTCTCCTCTTAGTCTTTCTGCCACTATGTTAGCTCCCTTCTGGTGAGCCTAATCGACACCTCGGCTCTGCTTTTTAAATTTCTCTTCACTTGGTTTCTTTACCAGATGGACTCAAATTAAATCCTCTAATGTATCGGATGGATTTCAGCCTAAGTCATCTGACGTATCAGATGGAATTTAACCTAAGTCATCCGACATATCAGATGGACTTCATCCTAAGTCATCTGATATTTTTCATACTTATTTTTTTTTTTAATTTTGAAAATTCTCCCTGATTTTTACATTTTTCCTCTATTGGGCAGAGGGTAATCGACCTCTGTCACTATTTCTTCATGGCCCATTGAGGCCCATGCTGCAACGAATCTCTGATACCACACTGTAACGTCCCTAACCCTCTAATTGGCGAAGAGGACGCTACCAATGTACTATCTATTCGGGAAACTAGTCCCATGAACATACACATAAATATTGAAATGCTTTGAACTAAAATATGCATACATTATTACGATATAGCAGAAGCAAAACCATACATTCAAGCATTCAACGTGTTCATTTTAATTCATTATCAAATGTAATTGAAGGGATTTAAACACAAGAATACTTATCTTATGAAGAAGAACGCCCAACAACCAGCTATGTTGCTGCAACGTTCCACCCAACCATAGGCCAGTGGGATCCTTAATCTCTCATGTAACTTCCTCGACCCTTTGACTGATGAGGAGGACGCTACTGAACCATCAAAAACCTCTGGGCAGATAGCCCCATGAACATGAACATGCGTATAATGCTAAAATATAAAGCTTAAAACATAAAACATACTAAGATGCATAATCCTTCATATACATAGCGAAAGCAAACACACATTCATTCAAGCATACCACATGTTCATCATATTCATTAATCAGTAAATATAAATGCAAAGATGGAATAGTTAAGAATACTCATCTTAAAAAGAATTTGTCCCACAACCAGTTACGTCACTGCAACGTTCCACCCAACCATAGGCCAGCGTGCTCATCAATCTCTCAGCAACACTGCCACTCCTGAGCTGGGCATGATTCCTCAAGGAATAAGGGTCAAAGCAGGCTTACACATAGAAAAGTTACACAAATTAGCCAAGCCCACACATTAGGGTTTATCAAGACGTCAAGGAGCTAGGAAAGGCTAAATGCTAAGCTGGTGGTCTCAATGGAGAGCTAAGGATGCCTACACTAGAGCTAACATGAATTCTAAGACATCCACACACCCAACACCAGGAATCAATCCTTTCTCTGCTTCACAGTCCCTCAGGCCCTGACTTCCATTTCCAATACTCTTCAAGGGTTGTGGAGAAGAAAGCCAGTAATCTAACTCTGTCTAAGTGGCTCCAAACACCAGTTTTCTCAAGCATACCCAGCCTCTAATCCTACTCTCAACAGTCCAAAGACCAACCACTACATACCGCAGTAAAACAAACAGTTCACAGCTCTGTGAGGAAGATGAAGACAACAGGGTGACAACCCCAAATGGAAAGGGTGAATACAGCTCAAGTCAACAAGGTGACTCAGAGTTGTTCTTGGCCCTAGCATGGCCAAAACAACTTAGCAGCAACCCAAAACTAGGGGAAGACAATATCACCAATCTCACAATGAAACGATGGTAACATTATACAGTCCGCAAATGGGAAAGAAGGCAAACTCCTAGCATGGACATGGGAAAACATAAACACATACCACAATTGGAAACATACACTGCCACAATTGACAAGGGGACATACACCTACCACCGAAGCCGGTGTGGAACACACAAGCACACCGCCCCAAGTGTGAATGGCTCCTGCACCCAAAAATCTTGAGTGACATCAATGGTTTCTCCAGCTCCCTGCGTGAGGAAAAACAACGCAGAATTCCTGTGCCTAAGAAAGTGAGAGGACGACTCTCTATGTGAGTATGGGAAAAACGATGGAGAATGAACAAGACCAAAACCATGAGTGGAGTCGTGGGAGAGTGGAGAGAGTGTTTCTTCTGCCCCATGCAACGTGAAGGGGAGAGTCTGCTGGTGGAGTGAGCACGTAGGCAAGGACTAATAGTCCCTCCACACCCACCACTACTCACCAATACTACTACCAACTAACCGATAACAGAAGCTTAAATGGGTGGCCAACACATGGAAAACTCCCAATGACCCCCACAGGTTGGACAACCCCCCCTTAACCTTAGGAATAATGCCCTTTTCATTCAACGTTGCACCGTTGTAGCTGGTTGTAGTTTTATTTTAATTTATGTGCATATTTACATGATGCGCAAAACTATAATGTGTTGGTTAGCATGATATACCATCGGTAACGATACCTATTGTTGAAACATACACAATAAAATCGATGGTGGGGATTTTTCCTTTAGTTCCACACCACAATTAATTAC
The DNA here is from genome assembly GCA_001517045.1 of Pseudotsuga menziesii. Taxonomy (NCBI): domain Eukaryota; kingdom Viridiplantae; phylum Streptophyta; class Pinopsida; order Pinales; family Pinaceae; genus Pseudotsuga; species Pseudotsuga menziesii. The sequence goes on from LPNX011134918.1 coordinate 221,612, forward strand.
AATATATACATCATGTACCCTTTAATGCAAATAGGTCAAAAACTGGGGCATTACATCTCAGCCACACTGCCACCCCTGAGATGGGCATAATTCCCCAAGGAATAAAGAAACTAAGTAGGCTCACACATAGCTAAAGATATGTCACAAGTCATTCAAGCCAACATGGTTGGGTTTATCAGACTGAGAGTACACACCAACACATAACCAAGCCAACAAGTTGGGTTTATCAGGTTATGGAGATGGAAGCACTGTCTACTAAGCTAGTGGGATCACTGAAGAGCTAAGGATTCCTACACCAAAACTAGCTTGACTCCTAGGACATCCACACACACCCAACACAAGGAATCATTCCCTTCTCTGTTGCATAGTCCTTGAGGACATGACTTCCCTTCCAGTGCTATTTAGGGGGTGTAGAGAAGAGAATCAACCCTCTATCTCTTTCTATGAGGCTCCTGCAAAACACTAGGTTTTTCAAGCAGATTCCTTTCCACTCCTACATAGTCCAAATACCAATTGCATACACAACAATATACACCATTTCTGGGTAGAGGAGAACACTTCATCCACATAATTAATTTCCATGGAGGGTAAGAACAACTCACTAACAGTAAGCCATATCCCAGGGACGTTTTGGCCCTAACATGGCCAAAAACAAGTTCATCAACAACACTCAAAAGGATGTGGTCTCTCCTCAAAATCACTGGGAAACACAAAAACGATTTTCATCTTGGTAAACATTGGAAAAATGCAACAAAAAACGTTGGGGAAGAACCCAACCATAAGAACATCACAAAAATGAAATTCTCAGACTCGAGCAAAATGAAGAACGATTGTCCACGAGAGGAAGAAATACACAACAAATCCAAAATCGTGGATTTCTCACACAACAACCTCCCAGCTACTTGAGGGAGCCCCAAAGTGGGTGAACGTTAATGATAAAATTCCCAGGAGGCCAAATCGTGAAGGAAGAACACACAACCAGCAAAATTGTGGAGGTAAAAACAACTCCTAAGCTTCCCTGCATGAGCAAATGAAGAATGTGGGTGTATGGTCAAATGGGCATGCATTTTTGGGTGTTTTCTTGCTCCAAAAGTCAAAATTGATTTTCCCCCAAAATGGGTTTTTCCCAAATTCGAAATTGCTGCCCATAATCTTCCCATACGCATGCAATAAATAACTCAACCACATTCTAGCAGAATTTAATGATTGGGGGGAAAAGACAAAATAGGTAGTTGACTGATTGATGGGTTCTCCCTTTGACATTTGGCTTTCCCCCATTGGCTCAAAGGTTTAAATAATTTCCCTCCCTATTCCTTAGGAAAATCATGCCCTTTTCATTATGGTTGCATTGACATAGCTGGTTGTGGGTATTTTAATTAAAATGCATAATTACATGATTCCAAAAATTATAATGTGCTGGCTAGCACGAAATACTATCGACAACGATTTTAATCGTCAGAATATAAAACGTTAATTCGATGGTGGGAATTTTTCCTTTAGCTCCACACCACGATTAATTACAATATATACATCATATACATTTAATGCAAACGGGGTCAAAACCGGGGTGTTATAGTTACACACCCACTCCTCATGTGCATGCATATAGCAGGTATCTAATGGATGCAAAATTTATTTTTGTGTCTTTTCACATGTCAAGGAAATGCCAGTTATAACAAAAAATTCCTTGAATAAGAAAGATAAAACTTTAACTCCCAATTTTTTTGTTTCCATGATGACTCTATCCACCCAATCAATGGATGAATAATCACTTGTATTTTCTGATCCATATGTGATGTAATCCTCCACCTTATTCAAAGTTAACTCTTCTCTCCATAAAGGCATTTCATGAAGTCTTTCTTTCAAGGCATGCATTGCAAACAATTCTTTACATATGCAAACAATACTTGTGCATCCTTGGGCCTCCATTTTGGTGATATATTTATCTACCCAATCCAAGAATATATAATCACCTTTACTTGCTTATTCAATTGGCATGTCCTCAGCTACCTTTCCCATAGCTAAAAACTCTTAATCCTTCTTCTGAAATCAAACAAGTGCTTGGCCAAAATATTTTCCATCACGACTATTCACAAGCACATGAAAATATGCATCTACCTCGTGTTTATCCTCCACATGAGGTTTCTCCATTGCATACAAAGTATCTCCTACTATGTGGACATGATCATTTTACCTGTATGATAGAGGATGTTATAATTCAACTTTTTGAAGATGATCTATTTGCAACCTTGACTCTTAAAAATCCTTTTGGGTGCTCTCGAAACAAACATATGCAACCTCCAATTGACTTCCAATCCTTTTTGGTTCATCCTCCTTTATTATAAGTCGATAATGGAATATTTTAGTTACCTTAAGAAGATGATTCCTATATGAGAGAAAGTTCATGTATATTTCCTTTATCTTGGTCATTTGTTCTTTGAGTGCTACAAAATCTTCAAAGACTGATTCTCCTGCTAACTCTCCTCTAGGATATTTCCAACAAAATCTTGTCACCAAGGCATTGGTGTCAACAAAATTATTCATGCCTTCTTTGATTTTCTCTTGATTCTCCCTTAATTATCCACTTAAATGATGTAGCTCTCTAAAAAGATTATCCACCAAATTTTCTCTTTCCAATGGATGATACTTAATATCATATTGCTTTTGGCATGGATCCACAACATATGTATCATTCTCATCATACATGCATGCATTAGAATACTTTTAAAAATACGAAATTACATTATACCTTGGTGTTTAATCTTCGTGTGGGGGAACTACGATGGATTTCTCTTCCACCAAACTTTCTCGTTCACTCCCCAGTTGTGTGGGATTATCTTCTACTTCATTATGAAGTTCAAGTGGTGTCTATAAATATAATTTGTATTCTTATTAATACCCTCAACAAAATTAATACCCTTTGCAGTGACCTAGAAATCACCCATAGAGAAGCTCGAAGTGAATTCTCCTCCCACACTGTCAACAACTTAATCATGGGATACTGGGTCTTCAACCTTGCATGGTTCCTCGTCATATTTTTCTTAGATTATATTGGTGAAAGCATTCTCGTCCTCATTGGATTCCATGGTAAGAATCACATTGACAACTTTTGATTCGCTTTGCTTCACTTATTCCTTTGATTGGAGGGAATCTAGGTGCATGCTATCACTTGTCTCTTCGAGTACTTTTGATTCATGGTCATCCTATTCCAAGAAACTTGAGGCTTCTTAATTGCTATTTGCATTAATGTAAATTATTTTAGAGACTATTCTTGAAGAAGAACCAAATAATCTCATAAAACACCCATGAAGGGATGTTTTTGTGTAGCTTTACCTTATGTCTTCTTCTTTACTCTTGAACGAATCCTCATTTTTCATATTATGACAAAACCCATACTTAAAAATATATCATTTTAGATAATATTGTTCATGAATCTCCTATCTCCAAGCTCAATACTCCTGGTAGCATACTTTGAGATATGTGACTGCAATTTCTTCTTTCGTTGGTAGGGGAGAAAGGAAAGTGGGCATGGTGGGTGGATTGTGAAGCCGCTACATGTCTGCAAACTTGGATATGTGTTCTTATTATTGAGATATTAATTTCCACAGGAGTAGAGGAAAACTGTATGATTCCTCTATAATATCTCTAAATATAAATTCAAGAGATATTAACTATAACACCTAGAATCAATAAAAAAACTAAAGACTAGGTGTTCAAAATGCACCGGGATTAACTAGACTTCTTGCAAATAATTCTAGGTTCTTCTAAAAATCATAAAGAATCAAGTAATGGATCATAAATTAGATAATGAAAGGTCTGAAAAAATATATTAGAGACACATCATATCAGAATTCATTCATAGTTAGCAGAAAAGATGCACAATTCTCAAGTTTCCTTTGCACAAAGAACTTGGACCATTTAGGTTTCAAGCATCAACAAGGCTAAAGTCTACTTATAGGATCGTGGGTTCCCCCTCATATGAAAACTAGATCTATAATATTTTCATATTTCTAAATCACAAGTTTAGATGAAGTTTCACACAGTTTGAGAGTAAGACTTTTATTAATCTTGCACATGATCTAGGAACAAATAATCAATCTCATCGAGAATTAATCAACAATTAACTCATTAAATGGTGTTAATTGGAACCAGAATGGTTTCCTCTATGTATATTCAATAAACAATGAATAGTTACAATAACAATGTCAAGCAATAGCTTGAATCAATGAGGAATTTGAATACCTAAGGAGGTCATTCGAAATCAATGAATGAGTCTGGCTTAACTGTCAGTAAGCCATTTGTTCACACTCAGTTAACCACTTGACTAGGGATAATTTTAGGGGCGAATTTTAGCCCAGTGGGCTATTTTTCCATGTTTTTCTCCCAAAAAAGATTCGCCATTTTGCATTTTTTGAAGCCCTATTTCTCCCAATTTTGATGGGGTAAATTTTTTTCACCTTAAAAATCGCCAAATTATTATATAAACGATATAAAATCCTTGGAAATTAAAATATTTTTTGAAAAATATTGCCAATCATTTTATAGTTGGCGTTTTAGAAATTAGTAATATTCGCCAACATTTATACACTTTTAAATAAATATGGTTCCTTAAAATCATCCATGAAATTTAAGGTAGAGATAGAGAAACTGTTGAAAGCCAGTTTTATCTATCCCATTCCCTTGACAGAGTGGGTTTCAAACCTCGTTTTGGTGGATAAGAAGCAGGGATCGATCCGCATATGTACTGATTTCCGTGATTTGAATCGTGCATGTCCTAAGGACAATTTCCCCACACCATTTATTGATCAGATTTTGGATGAGTGTGCAAGTAGCGAGGTTTTTTTATTTATGGACAACTTTTCCGGATATAATCAGATACAAATTAGACCTAAGGACCAACATAAGACTGCATTTATTTGTCCTTGGGGAACTTTTTCATATCGAAAAATGCCTTTTTCCCTTAAGAACGCCGGAGCTACTTTTCAGCGGGCAATGACCTTGATCTTCCACGATCTCAAGTTGATTATCGAATTATTTTTGGATGACCTTGCTACTCATTCTTGCATGAGAATGCATCATTCCTATCACTTGAGATTGGTATTCAAAAGATGCCGCCATTATTTGGTTAGTTTAAATCCTCATAAGTGCATCTTTTGTGTGAAGTCAGATCGCTTGTTAGGATTCATCATTTCTAAAGAGGGTATAAGAGTCGACCCTTTGAAGGTTTAGGTAATACTTCAGTTGTCTCCCCCAAAAAATATTCGTCATCTTCAATGTTTGCAAGGCATGGAAAACTTGTTAGGGAGATTTGTTGTCAATTTTTCCAATTTGACTAGAGGCTTCATGCATATTTTGAAGAAGGACACCACATTTTGTTGGGATGAGCGAGCCTAGGAGTCCTTTGATGCACTCAAGCGAGCCCTAGCATCGGCCCTGGTGATTAGTCCCCCAGACTATAGCCATGATTTTCTACTTTATGTGGTTGCATCCATCGAGACGATTGGTATGGTTTTGGTTCAAGAGGATGAGGAGCTCCAAGAGAATTTCATATACTATCTAAGCTAGAACCTTATTGATGCAGAGATTCATTATTCTCATGTTGAGAAGCTTGCTTTAGCTACCGTACATGCGGTTCAACGGTTGAGACATTATATTCTCCTTTGTCAGACCTTAGTTGTAGCCCTTGTCAATCCATTTCAATTCGTCCTCACTCGAAGGATGATTGGGGGAAAATATAATAAATGGATTGTCATCCTACAAGAATTCGATCTTGAATTTGTTTCGGGAAAATCGAAGAAATCGTTAATTTTTGCAGAGCTTCTATCGGATTTCCCAAGCGAGGCCGAGGAGTTGGTTTGTGAAGATACGTTTGTCAATGAACACATCTTCTTAATCTCAACTTTAGACCCATGGTAGGGGGATATCATTATATATTTACAAACATTGAAGGTCCCTACTCACCTCTCACGGGATGAACGACGACAATTATGTCATGTGTCTAAGAATTACCTCATAGTGGATAACACTTTGTACCGCCGTGGGGTAGATTCCATTTTACGATGTTGTTTAACTCATGAAGAGGCTGAGGTAGTGCTGAATGATTGCCATGGAGGGGTGTGTGGTGGTCATTTATCTGGGCTTTCTACAGCCCAAAAAATCTTAAGAGCAGGTTATTTCTGGCCATCGATCTTTAAGGATTGTGTAGATGCAGTCAAGAGGTGCCACCCTTGCCTGGTGTTTGCATGTAATATGCGCTCGAAACCTACCTCGTTACATCCCATCATCACCGTCGGTCCCTTCACTAAGTGGGGGATTGATTTTATGGATTGCAACCCAGCTTCAGCTGGAGGGCATCATCATATCATAGTGGCTGTTTATTACTTCACGAAATGGTCTGAGGCTATGCCTACAATTAAATCCAATGGTGAGTCAGCCACTCACTTCATATTCAACCAGATTATTACTCAGTTCGGAATTCTGAAAGAGCTTGTCACTGACCATGGCTTGCACTTTCAGAATCATATGATGGAAGATTTGGCATCAAAGTTAGGGTACAAGTAAGAGCATTCCTCCTCTTACTACCCTCAAGCAAATGGACAGGTAGAAGAAGTGAATAAATCACTCAAATCCATTCTAAAATGAACCATCGCACAGAGCAAGAATAATTGGCACATCATGTTATATCCTGCTTTGTGGGCATATAGAACCACTGTTAAGATTGCCATGGGTTTTTCTCCATATCAACTTGTACATGGAGTGGAGTCGATATTTCCGGTTGAATGTGAGATTCCTTCTTTGAATCTAGCTGTAGAACTCTTACTAGACACTTCACCATTGGAGGAGCGTTTGGTCCACCTTGAGCAACTTAATGAGCAGCGTCAAGATGCCTTGGTCACTTTAGAAGTAAATAAATGTCGTGTAAAGGTATAGTACGATAAGTCTATCTGTCCAAGGAGCTCATCATTACGTTTTTTCAGGTATTTCTTGTTTTTGGGGTAGCGGGGTCCGTCAAAAGTATGCCGTGTGGGTACTCATTGGATGCAGAATTTAATTCTGCATCCAACGAGCTCTTTCGACCGAAATTTGAGTAAAAACACGGGGAGATATGTCAAAAATACAAACAAAAAAAGTAGTTTTTTTTTATGATACCTATCCCCAAATTTATATTAAAAAAGTGTTTAAGACCTATACGGTATTTCAAATTTAAAGCAATTTCATTGGCTAACACATGATGACATGGAATTTGAATAAAAGTTAAAAGGCCCATTTTGAGTTGAAATTTCCTCTAATGTAGGTCTTTTTCTTATCGTGATAGGGTTTGTGATTGGTTTTCGTTTCTTTTGGCAGATGTCAATGGAATATTCCACCTACATAGGATTCGCGGATGGTGCGAGCCATCACACTCAACACTCAGCCTCTGTTGTTTGGTTGATTTATACTCCTATGGGTCAGGTACTGTCTTCAGGAGGCGTATGTTTGCGGCCATCTTCAAACAATGTTGCTGAATATAGTGCCATTATTGAGCTTCTACGAGATGCCATTTCACATGGTGTTCTCTCTCTTGAGGTATGTCTTGATTCAGAGTTAGTAGTGTCACAGCTTAATGGTTTGTACCATGTTAGAGATCCGACGTTATTAAGAAGATTCTTACGTGTGAGATTATTAGAACGACAATTTGACAATATAATGTACATACATATTCCAAGAATTAATAATCAATTTGCTGAATCATATGCTAACTACGTGTTAGATTGGAATTTGTTTCATACACAATAAATTCATCACAAACACAAATTTTTACACGTGTAAATAAATAAACCGATCACCATAAATATAACATCCAAAATGTGGTAATACATAGTGTCATGATACAAAAATGGGGCTCTTGAGCCACCAAAATATAATACACGGTAATACAAAATGTATATCTCCTAGGTATCTAATCCTGTGGAGGAGGAGGGGGGTTGTGATCATGGAAGGTCACTATGGCTCTAGCTAGCTGTCGGAATAATTGCACCCATGCTCGTGGTACACCCACCACCTGGCGTTGCATAGCCTCAGGCAAGTCCTCGACTTGCGCCATGGGAACTCTATGTGTTAGCCTAACAAAATTGGTATGAATTCTCTGGAGCATCCGCTCTGCATCCACACCCATGATATCATCTCCTCTTCCCCTCCGTCTATGACAGGGGAAGCCTTCAAGTAACCGTGGTCCCACATCTCCATACAAATGGTGGATGTCACTACGTATTGTCACACAAAAATATGTCTTTTGATTCCATATAATCAGAAAACACAAAAAATTAAATAACTCAAAAATTTTAAAGAGAGGGTCGAGATTCGTTACCTATGTCATCGTATGCCGATCCTGGTGGTAGCGTCATGTATGGGTCCCACCCAAAATCTATCCTTGCATACGGGTAGTCATCGATGGCAACTATCTGTCGTCGCCACCACAAAAAGAAATCAGCTGGATAGGGATTGGCCACCCTACCTCCCCTCAGTCTGCGCATCGCATTTGCCCAATTCCGTTGGGCTAGATCTCGAACCCTGTGAAGAGGAACATCCGAACTCTGAGGCTCAATCCTGGAACACGCTCGAAGAAAAAAGTGCTCAGTATGTTGCTGAACCTGAATTTTTGTACTTTGCCCAGCTTACACTCACTGAGTTGATGTTTCATGTTGCTCAGTAGTGTGGCGCTCCAGTCATAAACCATGGGTCTCATGCACTCCACTTCATAGAACATCAGAGGCCGCGTGAAGCCAAGCCTACTATCCTGCCCAATGTCAATAGTATGGCCTTTAGGCCCAGCACCCATATAGAGTTGGTCGGGATCTGACTCCCCACCTTCTCCGTGTCTGGATAGTAGTACACCACAATGTACTCATTGATAGTTAGGCCAAATCTGGGCCCACTATGAGAATGAAGGTTCACCACTTCCCCCTATTGGGAAAGTCCAGTAATGAAGTATATGTCCTCCACCTCTATAGTGAGGGACATCCCATCTATCTTGAAGGACTCAAAGTCTAGATCCCAGTAATCCACCAACATCTGCAATAGTCTTGGTTTATCCCTCAAACCACCAAGACACCAAAACTTATAGAGTCCACATGCACGCAGTGCTTGTTAAGCCATTAGATCAGCCCTTACTGCCTCCTCTACATCACCATGTTCATGCTCTCTCCATTCTAGGACCATCCTACACAAAAAATTGCAAGTTTTCCCATTAGAATACTTAAAAACCTCATGCGCAACCACATAAATGACTGTTTTCCAAACAACCACGTATGTAGGCAACTGTGAGGGCATTTTCCACGTATATCTAGCCTTATATGCGAAAAAACCCTCGATTTTTGCGTGGGCCGCAGTGCCTTTTTTAGTATGGCCTAGAAACCTCAAATGACCATGGAATTTGATAAAAATTGCATTAAAATGGAAGAGAAGAGCATGGGTAAGTACCTGGAAGAAACGATAGTGGATTCCGCCAGCTGGATCTCCTGGAATTCGTCGTTGAAAATCTGAGCTCAATTGGGTAAAAATTTCAAATGTTTTACAATGTTTTGAATTTTTTACTATTTATAGAAAATTTTCAAATATTTGAAAATTTTTACCCCCTTTCCTATAGTTTGGACTATTTCTAATAATTTTGGACTATTTTTGACCTAATTCATGATGTAGGAGACCTTTTTGAGTGTCGTTTCAGCTGTTGGATTGACCTGTTTGTGCTGATCTCAGGTATCATGTCTAAATTGGCATATAGGTTTGGTTTCATCACCATTTGCATTTTGCATGACCTTATGACCGTTTCATCATAGCCTTAGGTACGAACCCACTCTGTTATGTCACAGAACCTTCTTGCTATTTTAGAAGTGGCATAATATGAGTGGTAGAGCTTGACCTTACATGGGTACCCTAGTTAGCGCCTTATTTGCATTTGGTGCCCATGCAGACGTTTTGTCCTTTAGGGTGTGGGACTCCGTTGTATAGTATTTCCATGACATTTCGCAAGAGCCTCATACTCCTCTTCATCTTTTTGCTAGCCTATTTCCCTTAGGACTCCCTTATGTCAAGTTGTAATTGCATTATCATGATATTTTCCTGTCGTACTGAGCTTTATGCCAGCTTCCCCAACATTGCGTTTCAGCCATATAGCCCGAGCTTGTCTCATGTCTAGCCATGCAGAGCCATTTTTTATATCCTTTGCAGCTTGATTCCCTTTTTACCGGGAGGGGATTTTCCCCCGAGTGTCGATATCTTACACATGCGTCCTTGCATTGAGCATAGGTAAGTTCCACTACTTGGAACTAGTTTGTTTGCCCCTATGACACTCATCTCCTCCTAGTATGTAACTATAAAGTAGTTTTATTCTTTTTCAAGCTTTTTAAATATTTGAAAAAGTCCAAAAAAATCAAAAAACCAAAAATCTGGATAAGGAAAGAAGTTATCTTTGGCAGCTGTCGAGTCGTGTCACCTTCGAATAGAGCACTGTATATCACATCCATTGGTTGGGTTTATAGTTTGACTTTAGGATCTATACTTGTTTATCTTAGTTTATCTCCACCAACTGGTTAAGCTTCCAGTCCCCATGGAGCCTCTATCGATGCCTCCTGTGTCGCAGAGATGTCCCAGTTTGTATATCGAGTCTATGCTGCCTTTATTCAGTCACCATACGCCGTTATGCTCTTGTTCAAAGGAAGTTTAAACCTGAGTCGACCATTCCTTAGTTATGTTGACTTTGCATGTCAGCCATTTCCGGTATAGTTACTCGTTCATGCACCTTATGATCGAGTCCTTCCACATTATACAACTTTGCTGAGTACCTCATGTTGGATGATGGGGGATGCCTTAATGCCCTCCTTCGAGCGGATTTCATCCCATCGACTTCATATCATTTATTCTGGGATTGGAATCTAGAGTCATTTTTAAGTGCCTTGAGACTTGCAGTCATCAGTGGCAGGTTCTCTCACCATCGACAGTATTTGGGAATACATCAATGTCCCCTGATCGATGGATCCTCTCAAGTGTTCAACCTCAACACATTTATTCACACTTGTTAGTTTGCACTCTAGTACCTTGATTCCCATTTTCATTATCGGTGGGTGATCTCGTGTCTGTTAACGGTATACATCAATGACTGGTAATCAGAGGATGGACTATTATGTTCGACCTCGACACCTCTATTCACATAGTAGGACATGTACTCGTAGCGGTTTATGTAGAAGAATTTCCAGATTGGTGGCATCTCTTATATGCTACCTCCTTGATCGTGCCAGTGTTCATGAGATTTCAGCTCTCATGACTTGATTCCAGTATATGTCTGACATTTCCAGCTTTTATGGAGATCTTGATCCATTGTATATCTTCAACCATTATGGAGATCATGGTCCTTTGTATATATTCATCATGGAGATTCCGATCTATGTATATTGTACGTGGTGATGAACACTTATGTGATATCTTGTATCACGCCTATTCATGGCCATTGTACTCTTATGTATCCGAGACTACTATATGTATTTGCAGTTATGTGCAGATTTCTATCATTGTACTATGTTGATTGGGTGGCTGGTCTTCCATTTGGGATCCTTCTTAATTCCACTTCTGGGATGGACTCATAATGTATTTTGGCCATCGTATGACCCCTTTGACCTCACACATTAAGGGCCATCTGTTATAGCTGATTTTACCACTCTAGGTGAATCAACTTGTATGGCCTTTCCCCTATCCTTCTGCAGACTCCTGAGACCCCTTGGACCATTTTTTGTCCTTTGATGTTTCCTTGACCATCCCTAAAAACATGGGCAAAATGATACACATGACTATTAAACCCTTAATCGTGTATATATGCGGGTTTGACCTCTAAAACTGCATACATCGGGATGTGTACAAAATACAAATCCTTTTGGAATTTTCCTTGACATGGATCCGACTCACTTGACTCCTAGCCTTCCCTATGCCTCGAGATTGCTCGGATTTGACCTTTCATTACCCCTTTGAAAAGCTATATAAGGAGCTCTATGGTACATTGAACGCATATGAGAGAATTGAGAGCAAAGAAGCTATAGTCCATTGTTGCCAGAACTTATGCTTGAGTCTGCATCCCTTTGTCCCTTGGAGCACTTTTGTGTTCTTCCCAAGCTTGCCTTTTGCTTATGAGCTTGATATCGAGAGATGGAGGATTGAGGTGGTGGAGGCCCAAGTGGGGGATTCAGTTTCTCCGATTTGCAAACGTGCCGACAGAGGTTGTATCCATTGTAATCTCTGATTTTATATTAATAGATATCTTTTCCTATCCAATAATGTATGTTTGAATGAACATTTCATCCATGGGTGATTTCAAATGCTTATACATTGTTGATTATATATGCTAGAATAGATCTAGCACCAATATATATAGTATGCTTGTATTGTTTACTTGTTGCTGATGAAGTAATCTATCAATTCAAGATGAAGTTGGAAGGCTCAATGGGGATATACTTCAACCGTCTGGAATAAGGTATGAGGTCTTATCCTTTAGTGTTAGATGTTTAATTTCTATTGCATATTGGAAAGGATTGATTTCTGGAGTCAAGCTGTCTATTGTGGTACCCCAAGCCATAGGAATTTCTCTCCGTAACAGTAGTTTCTCCATAGGTACAGTGATCGATGCATAACCTATGATGAACTTCCTATAGTAGCTTGTATGTCCCAGAACTGATCTAAGTTGCATGACTGATGTAGGAAGTGGTAATTCAAGAATAATCACAATATTTGTTGGGTCGAACAAAATACCGCCGCAACATACGATGTGACCCAATAGCACACCAAACGGTGCACAAAAAATACATTTTCTTAGAATTGAGTGCAATCTGATATTAGTGACAATGGTCTAGCATCATGCATAGATTCTCAATATGGTCTCTTACTAGACCAAACAAAGTCCAATTATCAAATTAGAACTCAAGAAATTTATGTATAAAATATTTAAAAGCAGAGACTACTATTCTAGAAAAAATAGCAGGTGCATTCTTGAGTGCAAAGGGCATTACCGTATAGTGGTAGCATCCCCATTCGGCGATGAATATTGTTTTGTGGTGATCCTCCTTCGCGATTCTGACTTGATGATAGCCCGAAAATCCATCACTAAATGAATACATCTCTTTCCCTCCGACACTTTCAAGTACTTCATCTTTAAATGGTGTTGGGAATGGATTGTGTAAGCATGCGTCGTTCAGCTTCCTCGGGTCGACATAGATCCTTACTTTTCCTGTTGTTTTCTTATCCTGGGTTACTATAGGGTTGATCCACTCTGAATCTTCTACAAGGTCAATTATTCCTACGTCTAGCATGTGGTCCAATTCTGTTTTTACATTTTCCTTATACTTTGGGTTGAACCTATAAGGTGGTTGTCTACTGGGTTTAGCATCTAGTTGCAGGGGTATTTTCATTTCCCCCAAATATCCTACTATACCCTTCATGTCAGAAAATTTGGTAGGGAACAAATCCTAGTATTCATGCAGCAAATATATAATCTTCGCGATAGTCTCTTCATTCCAATAATCTCTTATATTAGGGAACTTCGGGTTCTCAGGTGACCCAATGTTTACCTTCTTGATTTTCAATGGCTTAAGGAACTGGTCACTTGAAATACCACTCCCTTCTACTTTGCGTGTGCCCTATAATTCCAGTATGTTTATGTTAGTTGGATCATCGTATGGGTGTTCGGCTAGATTGTAGCAAGCCATCCATTACTGAATGATCACACTGCACTGGTGAGAATTGGTCTCTTCAATGGGGATTTCAGCAAATATATTCTCCTTTATAATTTGAAGCGCACCATCCACTGTAGGGTGCTCATCAAAAAATTTGAATGTGTGCATGAACTACTTAGATAGCCCTTCTAAATCCTGAGTTCCTTGCCTCAATTCCATAGATGTATACCCGTTTCTATGTGTCATTTACAATGTATGTATGAAATCATGGACCCACTCCTTTCATGGGTATTCGGAAATACCATGTGACAATGGTTAAGATGTTCAATAGGGTTTTCCAACCCTGAATACTTGTGATTTATGAGGGTGACTTCTCCATTGAATATTACTTCCATCAAAATTCTTACAATGTGGCCAATCTATTATAGACTTCTTGTGCGCACCCCACCATCTAGTGGGCGTTGCTTTTAGCGCATGTTCTAGTGCCGATAAATGCTGTGATTTCGTTACAAATCCTTCAAACTCAGTTAAGAAGGTCTCAAGTTTATGTAAACCCTCATAGGTTGGTAGCTCTCACAGTTCATTCTCCACCCATTGCATAGACCATGTCACTCTTGCGCACTTCCTCATATAGACTTCATGTAGTCTATTTTTCCAATTCTCCAAAGCCTCCCCTGATTTGGATGTGCATGAACTAGCACTCTTCTAGCTCAGGTTTCCATCTGCTATTGGATTGATGTATTCTTTTTGTAATGCAGTGAAATTCTATATTTGGTCGAGATATTCAACCTGACCATCATTGTATACATGCTCAATGTATCTATGTCCCTCTAATGGATCAATTGGTGAGACCACTCTCATATCATTATCCTCGAATGAGAGGATCATTTTCTTGAAGTTTATAATGGTTTGGTTGTCTATAGCCCAATCTATCCCAAATAATGCGGGATATGGATTTGTATCATAAAATTTTTTAATGACCTCAAAGTCCGCAAATGTGTGCAACCCTTCAATGTCGATAGGGACCTGACTCAATCGACCAATGGGTAGGACCTTCGCCTGATTTGCAAGTCGCAGCTGAAAATGGGACCAATCTAAGCGTGGCTTGCCCATACTTTGCCAAGTCTGTCATGTCAAAATATTGACATCAGACCCAAGGTCTAAGATGGTGTAGTCCATTTCGTAGTCGCCTATCTACGCAGTCATTCTTAACTCGCGCCCAGTTTTGAATTTATTTCGCACTTGGTCAACCTTCTTTTCAGGTCGTGGAACTATGGGTGTCTCTTCTATCATTGCTTGTAGTTCTGCAATAGCATTTTATCTTGTATTAGCATTAAGAAAATTGACAGAAAGGATTTGAGATTACTAACCTTTTTTGGGTCATTCTTCGGGAATATGTTGTGGAAATTGAACCCAAGAGATAGAAAAATTACACTCACAAAATTTCTAACCAAACACGCAAAATTAACACCAAAGGAGACTGAAATTGGAGCATAACACTAATCTGTATTGAGTAAGTGTACAATATCTAAACTTAAGAATTAATCGGCTACTGTAATATATAATTACATAAGATATTTGAATTCCTAAAGATTCCATTCGAAATAGTAAAAAAATAGGCTTACCAAAACTAGTCAAATCCCCCATAGGTGCATAAAACAGTTTCCAAATCTAGGTAGATGCTCACGAATTGGCTAAGTCAAGTGGGAAAGATAAAGAGGGATGGAAATACAACTCATACATTCTTTTATTTGGATAAAATGAGGGAGGATGATGTAGGAAAACAACAAGGCAATTACAACTAGTCTGGCTTTTCCTTTGCCTTAAATCAGAAATAAATCAAGGCAGCTTTACAGAAAAAGAAGATATGTGCTTTGGAGAATCTATAATAAAGCATACATGCTAAAATGGGTTTTCAGGATGTTTCCCAAGAACTCCATGACTAGTTTTTAGCATGTGTTGACTTCTAGGACATGTAGAAGGCAACTAGCATAGAGTGGAAACTAGGAAACTAGGTAATAAGAAAAAAATGATTAAATTAATGTTTAATGTAGGTAACTATGGTTTGATTATTCTAACACCCCCCATTCAGCCTGAATTTATGAGTAACTATTAGAAAACTATAGGGCCTAGAAACAAGGCTTAGTCACCCTTTACACACTGCTTGTCCATACAACCAAGGAAAGAGGCAAAAACCCAGTGGGAAAATCCTCCCTTCAACATGGGCAGGAAAAAAAATTGTAAATCTTGTCATCAATCATGCTTCATAGCATGATCATCAATCCCCAATAGTGATTTGAGATTGTTGAATGTCTTCTCACAAAACAATTTGGTGAAGATGTCTTCTACTTGTTCTGAAGATGTACAGAAGAGTAGATGAATGGTACCATCATGCACAAGATGTGTGATGTAGTGCATATGTATCTCAATATGCTTGGTTCACTGTCTCTGAACTGGATCATTGCAGATTCGAATGGTGCTCTGATTATCACAGTAGATAATAGTTGAAAACTTTGAGTCAAAGCCACATTCTCCAAGTATTCCATGCAACCACAAACATTGAGTTGTTGCATTTACAACTCCTCTATACTCTGCTTCTATAGATGAGAGTGATATGGCACTTTGCTTCTTGCTTGACCAGATGATTGGTCCTTCTACAAGCATGAACAAATATCCTGATGTAGACTTTCAATCTGTGTTGTCACCTTCCCAAACAATGTCAGTAAACCTAATCAAATCAAGATCAGATTTTGTTTGTAGAAGATCCCATGAGTTCTTGTTCCTTGAACAAAGTTTAGGATCCTTTTGGATGCTCACTAGTGGATCTCATGAGTCTGATCCATGTATCTTGAAGCCACAATAACTACATAAGATATATCAGGTCAAGTGTGTGTAAGATAAAGCAAATAACCAATCAACTGCCTATACAGTGTATTATTTACAATAGGAGAAGAACCTGGTTCTTCAAGCTTAACTCCTGAAAGGAAGGGAGTCTTGCTTGGCTTGCAATATTTCATGTTGAACTTTTTCAACAAATCTAAGTCATACTTGGATTGATGTACTTTGATTCCATGTTTGGATTGAGCAATTTTGAGACCCAAGAATTGGCTCAAGAATCCCAAATCTGTCATAGAAAATGCATGGTTCATTGCATCGTTCAAGGATGCAATCTCTTTCTTTGAACTTCCTGTAATCAAAAGGTCATCCACATACAAGAAAATAATCATCAAAGAACCATGAATCATCTTCAAATATAAATTAGGATCAGACTTGCATTGAACAAAACTCAGTGATAGCAAAAATCCATCAATCTTGGCATACCAAGCCTTAGGGGCTTGCTTGAGCCAATACAATGATTTATTTTAGATCGCCATTTAGGAAAGCACACTTCACATCTATGTGTGGTACCTCCCAGTGCTTCGAAGCTGCAATGGCTAAAGCTAGCCTTATGGAGTCCATATTTGCCATTGGTGCAAAGATTTTATTGTAGTCAATACCATGTACTTGTGAGTATCCCTTGGCTACCAACCTTTCCTTATATTTCAAAGGTGAACCATCAACATCAAACTTAGCCTTGAAAACCCACTTACATTGAACTAGATTCCTCCCTGGGGGAAGATCAACCAGTTCCCAAGTGTTGTTCTTCTGGAGCAAGCTGAATTCTTCTTTCATGGCTGTTTTCCATCTTGGATCATCTGCTACATCTTCATATGTCTATGGATCTGATTCAAGAATCATATAGCACTTCTCAAAAAATAGAGGATCTTTCACACAAAGGGCACTCTCAAATTGAGATCTAGTCCTCCTAGTGTCATTAGGATTTCCAGCTAGTTCCCCAGCTACATGAATGGTATTTGCTTTCCATTTTTGTCTTGTAGGACTGTTAGGATATAAAATCAAATCATCATTATCAGACATATCAGAATCAGCAAACTGATTAGTCTCTTCACTTACAATCAATGGATTTGGTGGTGAAGAAGACTCTCCAACTTCAACTGCTACTAAAGGCTCTTCTTGGAACTGAACACTTCTTTCAATTAAATATTTGTTAGTGCTCAAGTTGTTCAGCTTGCACCCTTTTGAATCTTCAGAATACCCAACAAATAGGCACTCTTGGATTTGGGGCTGCAAAGCCTTTCTCTTTTCTGTTCGAATTCTAGCCCAAGCCTTTGAGCCAAAAATCCTGAAATGGGTCACATCTGGCTTGTGCCCACTCCAAGCTTGGAAAGGAGTCATACCAGCAAGATGCTTATGAGGCACCCTATTCTAGATGTAGGATGCACAATTTATAGTCTCGGCCCAAAACTTTGGTGGCAAAGTCTTAGCCTCCATCATGCAGCTTGCCATCTCCTTCAGTGACATGTTCTTTCTCTCAGCAACACCATTTTGTTGTGGTGTGTAAGGGATCAGATGTTGCATCTGAATACCTTCATATTTACAATACTGAATGAAATAAGACTTGACATACTCACCACCATTGTCATATCTGAGGATCTTGATTTTCCTCCCAGACTGGTTTTCAACCAAGGCTTTAAAGACTTTGAAGAGGTCAAAAACTCCAGACTTATGCTTTAGGAAGTGAACCCAACAATACCTGGAAACGTCATCTATAAAAGTGAGTGCATATTTGGCTTGAATCATGGACATATGACGAAATGGACCAGCAATGTCCCTATGGATGAACTCAAGAGGTGCAGAAGTTCTCTCATGACTAGCTCTCTCATACTTGTGCTCTGGGTGTTTTCCTAGGATACAACCTTGACAAAATCCCTTAGAAAACTTGATCTTTGGTAACCCTATGGCCATATCAGTTTCACTCAAACCAGAAAGATACTTGTAGTTAATGTGGCCAAATATTTCATGCCAAAGCTTGCTTGCCTCATTAGCATGAATCCAAAGAGCAGAGGGGTTTGAGTAGGGTAGAAAATGGGAAAACATGTATACCTTCGAAGTGTGATCAACAACACCTTTTGCTATGACTTTACCATTCGAAATCTCAGTGATTCCAACATCATCAGGGGAGAAGATGACCTTCTTTAGAGACCCAGTGTGAGTCATCTGATACACTGACAAGAGATTAGAGGAAATACCTAGAACATACAACACATTATTGAACTTACCATGGTCAAGATCAATCCTTCCCTTCCCCAAACTGTTAGTGAGAGAGTCATCTCCCAAAACTATTGGTGGACCTTTCGACATGTCAAGAGAGGAGAATGCGTCTTTTTTTGAAACCATATGTCTAGAAGCTCCAGAGTCTATGATGAAGCTAGGTGAGCTTGATGTGACAACAACCAAGGCATGTACTCTCTCTCTGTCCTCTGAATTTGATCCTCCTTCCCTCTTCTTTGAGCAATCAGGAAGGGAGATATTGTTCTTCTCCTGGAGTTGGGTCAACATGTCAATTTGCTTCTTCATACAAGAACTCTTAGGATGATATCTCTTACTGCACTATGCGTACTTGCTCATTTCTCCTTTGTTCTTGTTCTTCTGGGAGTTTTTCTTGGAACCTTGGGGCTGCTCTTGAGACTTCGACTTGTCTCTCTTTTGCTCAGGTGGATTTTTATATTTTTTCTTACTTTTTTAATCCACCCTTGAATCTCCAGCAACCAAAGCTTGGTCTTTGGAAGGTTTGATGGTGCCCATCATCACGAACTTATCTTGTTCCTGTGTGAGGGATTCCATGAACTTTGCAAGCTTATGCATCTTCCAGGCTCGAGCTGTCAACTTAGTGGCATGGAAGGTCAAAAGAAACATTGAATAGTCAGGGCCAAGCTTAGAGAGTATGGAAAAAACTAGCTGCTCTTCCTTCTTTTCTATCCCACACCGTTTCAACTGCAAAACAAGGGCCTTAAACTTGGAAAAGTAGAGTTTCAATGATTTGAAGCTACTGGGACTCAAGGAGATCAGCTCATTCTCGATTTGATGTCCTCTCATCTCATATATATTTCCAAAAATATCTACAATATTCTCCCACACTTCATTAGGTAATGTCAATCCATCAAAATGGAAGAGGAGGTCTCTTGAAATGCTCAAACACAAAAGACCATAGGCCTCATCCCTCCTGTTGTGCCATTTGATTTTCTCTGTAGCTGCATTGGGATCTACCTCATTTTCCATAGTCACCCTCTAGATACCTTTCGCTCTCAACAATATCTCCATCTCATGTTTCCACTCAAATAAATTGAATGGAGTCAAGATGATCTTCTGAGATTGGTCCATAGCTCAGAAAATGTGCCCTTCAGTCAGCAGAATATGCTCCCAGTCAAGATGTAGAATATGAAATAGAAATATGGAAGGAGATAAATTGATATACAAAGGATTTTATACCATGTGGAAATTTAACCCAAGAGATAGAACAATTACACTCACAAAATTGCTATTCAAACATGCAAAATTAACACCAAAGGAGATTGAAATTGGAGCATAACACTAACCTGTATTGAGTAAGTGTAAAATATCCAACATTATGAATTAATAGGATGCAATAATATATAATTACATGAGATATTTGAATGCATAAATATTCCATTCAAAATAGTCAAAAAGCAGGCTTACCAAAACTAGTCAAATCCCCCATAGGTGCATACAGAAGTTTCAAAATCTAGGTAGATGCTCACGAATTGGATAAGTCAAGTGGGAAATATAAATAGGGATGGAAATAAAACTCATACATTCTTTTATTTGGATAAAAGGTGGGACAATGACGTGGGCAAAAAACAAGGCAGTTACAACTAATCTAGCTTTTCCTTTTCCTTAAATCAGAAATAAAACAAGGCAGCTTTACAAAAAAAATAGATATGCACTTTGGATAATCTAGAATAAAGAAAACATGCTAAAATAGGTTTCCAATATGTTTCCCAAGCACTCCATGACTCATTTTTAGCACGTGTTGACTTCTAGGACATGTAGAAGGCAACTAGTATAGAGTGGAATCTAGGAAACTAGGTAATAAGACAAAATTGATTAAATTAATGTCTAAGGTAGGTAACTATGGGTTAATTATTATAACATATGTGCTGAAATAGTTCATGAATATCCCTAAAATATTCTGACATCGATGGTTGTACTGGACCCACAAACTCCGGTCGCACGTCCAAGAATACTTCCTTTTGTTTCTGGACGTCGAATGACAATTTATTTTGTGTCGCAAGTCATACCTACAGCTGTAGTTGTTCTTGCAGTTTATCCTGATCAGCTTTGGTCACATCCCTCCTCGTGTTATGACAACGACATTCAGATCTCGTGGTTCAGCCGCAATCATGTGAAGGTTCATGTTGGGATTTGGGTTTGGTTTCTGTGTAGGGTTAGGCTCTGCGATAGTCCTTGCTTTCCATTTTGTGATCAACAGAGGACATTGCTCCACATTATGGTCTTGTCCCTTATAGTATGAACATGTCTTTGCAGGTTCTAAGCAATATTTGGCATAGTGGCCTAGTTTTCCATAATTACAGCATCTAACTTGACCTCTTCCCCTACCAAATACTCCTCCACCTCAGCCTCTGAAGTTTCCACCACCCCTTCGCTGCAGGTGTGGTTGATATGGCAGGTACTGATTCTGCTGGTAGTGAGGCTGGTAGTGGTTTTGTTGCACGTATGGCTATTGAGGTGCGTACTAAGGTTGATATCGGTTTTGATATTGATCGGGTGGGAATTGCATAGGATGATACGATGATTGCACCGGTTCAGCCTAAACATGCCCCTCATTTTTTATTACGTAGGTATCGACGGTCTTTTCCTTGAAGAGCTGGTAAGCTCTGCAATATTTCTCTTCATGGCCTACTGACTTAAAAAAATTACAAAAGAGGTTCGTCGGGGTACTTACAACCTTTTGTAAATATAAAAATTCCTCATCGTGGTGCCCTCTAGACTGGCATTAGCGACACCAGGGTAGTCTATGGCCATTTAATGGTTTTGGTGCATTGGATGAGACATAATTCATGAACCTCAGACAATTATCCTTAGTGTTTCCATCCATTCTACATTTTGTGCACCATAAATCATCTTGTGCCTCCTTACCTTTCTTGATGTCTTGTAGCTGTATTGTCAAATTAGCCAACTATGACTTAATCTACACCATTCTTGTGGCACCATCACCAATTGGTGAGGCTTCTAACCTCATTTCCTACTCTAGCACTTCTTTCTACGACTCAATATTTTGTTGCATCAATGATCCTCAGATGTCTTGTAATAGCGCAACATTAAACCACTCTTTATACTGGACATCCGACATTTGGAAACTCACTTTGGCCATCAAAGTTTTAAACCGCTAGTTGAAGTCCCATACTGATTCTGCCGGTGCTTGCTTTATCTCTTTGATCTCTGTAATGCACTGCGACTCCAATTTAGGTTTTCTAAACTTAGAGATCATTGCAGCTTGGATCTCATCAAGGGTCTTCTGCAGAGTTTTGATCGGTGCGGCACAGAACTTCATAAACCAGTTTAGCGCATGACCCCTTAGAGTCATGATCATCTGCACTTTTGTTATGTTTGTGTTATGGACTAAGCGAACCATCCAAATAGCTTCACAAAGGAACCAATGTTGCTCTAGGTCTTCTGTTTCATTTTCATTGAATGTAGGTAATTGAATATCCATCCAAACAATTGAGTTGGTGTCAAGGCCATATGGAAAGGGATTCAAAGGTGGTGAACCCTCTTTCCTGCTAGTTTGTCACGTACCGCAATTTCAATAACATTTTATGTTTAAGAAAACATTATATTTTACTTTTATTTTAAATTTTATGATAAATGACCATGTGGGTCAAGGATGAGTGTAATTAATTATGTTGAATATTTTATTAGATAATAAATAAAAGATGAGACAAATAACCTAAGGAGGCTCTTGAATGAGTGTCCACTAACCCACTAGGAGGAATAGACTGGGTGAGAGTAAACTGACACACGGAAACATCCTCAACCACTTTTACCTGTTGCAGGGGGAAACTTCCCTAATTTTGTGGTCATGTTCCCCAAGAAAGTGGTATAGAGAAGTTGGCTCATTAATTGAAAAACTGACCAAAAAGACCTAGGCATGCATATATCTATCCATTGAATTCAGCAGGAGGTTGTTCAATGATTATCTTGTGAAATTTATGGAATTGATAAAGGTACACAAGAGATTTGATGAGGGGAAAGGAAGAAGTGGATTGAGCGATTAAGACTATTTTCAGAACTAGTGCAACTTGTTAGCTGAGTTATTTACTGCTGATGACAGAAGTACTATTGCTAAGTACTTATGTGAGTTGTAGGGGTATTTAATCCCATTTCCCCACATAGTTCTTTCATTCTAGTGGTTCACTGGACAGGCTCAGGGGTCCTAAGACAAGCAGTAAAGCTATCTTCAGGCAAAGTTTGGGTGGGACAGGCTCCTTTCATTGTTTGTCTCCTCTACATGTTATTAGGTTCCATTGTGTTATCTTATTTATCTTGTGCAAGCAAATTACTGGAATGAAAGTAGTCATGATTATTTCTACTATTATTTCTTAGATACTTGCAGTTGCAAATAGACTGTTTAATTCTGCATTTTATTAAGGAAACTACTTGTATATGTTTAACAGAATAAACGAATCTAGAATTAGAAATGATGGATCGATGAGTAAAATTTCCTTTCTGTATTTTTCCACTCATATTACGATCAAGTACGCTAGTACAGAAGGATGGTTTAGTTGTAGATAGGTATGAGTATGCATGGATAAAAGAACCTGAAAAATGTTATCGAATTGAAAAGTTACTTAGAATTGATTTCATTGATCTGCTCTTTTATTAAGTTTTCAGAAATATTTTCAAGTAACTGTTTAACATTGGAAGCTTTTATTTCTAGTTTTCCATAATAGTTCATTTTCAAGGACTTAAAATTTCATACTTAAACTTCTAAGGAATACTACATAGAATCTAATATAGTAAAATTGTTGATACACAGACAGTAAACTGTGTGTATTATAATAAAATAAATATTACTGTAATACAATTAAATTAATTACAATTAGCAAAGACAACTAATTATTTATTTTAATATTTGAATACCTAATTCAAAAACAACCATTCTATTTATTTTTATAAGAAGTAAAGCTCAGTTAAACCCTAAACTATTCTTTTTCTTTAACATCAACACAGTAAGTTCATAATGAATAGTTATTATAATAAATATTGTATTATAGTACCTTAAGTACTTAAGAAACAAATATTGTAAAACATACAGTTTAAAATTAATATTATTGCCAAGATAATAAACAAACCTTCTAAAACCCTACTAGTAATACAAACCTTTTTTTATAGAACAAGAAATTTACCTGAGCTAAGCATTTGGTTTAAATAATCAAGCTGTATATTTAAGATAAAATATAATTCTTATCTCTTAAGATATTTTATCCTACAGATTAAGTAAATTAAGGGTAGATTCTGAGTTTTTCCTTTTAAAAAGAAAGCTAATATAATTCAACTATTATTTATACAAAAAATTGAAATTATGGAATTAACTCAATATCAAAACTATTTTAAAAGAAAAGGCAAACCCTAGGTTCAATATTTACAGAATATTTTTTACAAGTAGACAATTAAAAAAATCACCAAGGTTTGAACTTTTTCGCAACCTATGAAATTACCAAAAAGAAGAACACTGCTGACAGATATTACACAGGCCATAAGCTCTACCCTTAAAAGGAACCGTAACACAAAATCTATACTTTATCAATAATTTTCAACCAACAGTTGCCACTTTTGTCTCTGTTACAGAGAGAAACTTTCTATGTCTTGGGGTGTACCACAACAGACATCTAGACCTGAGAAATGAATCCCTTCCCAATATGCAATCAAAAACAAACATCTAACACTAAAGGATCTCTAATCATACCTTATTTCAGATGGTTGAAGTAGATCCCCATTGAGCTTTTTCCAATCTCACTTGTGTTAGCAATTTCAAGACAAGCATGCTATATAATATGGTGTTAGATCTACTCTAACATATATAATCAACAATGTATAAGTAATTAAACATATCCATGGATTCAATATTCATTCAAATGCACATTATTGGATAGGAAAAGATATTTCTATTAATCAAATCATAGATTACACAAGTGACAACCTCTATCAGCACGTCTGCGAATCGAAGAAATGGATTCCTCCACATGGTCATCCATCACCTCAATCCTCCATATCTCGACAGCAATATCACAAGAAAAGGAAATCTTGGGAAGAACACAAAGTGCTCCAAAGGGATAAAGGGATGCAGAATCAAGTATATGCAAGCTACGACAACAATGGACTATAGTTTCCTTTCTCTTCAATTATCCCCCCTCAATGTATCCAAGGGGTTTCTTATATAGCACTACAAAGGGGTAATGGAGGGTCAAATCCGAGCGATATCGAGGCATATGGAAGTCCAAGAGTCAAGTGGTTCAGACACACATCAAGGAAAAATCCAAAAATATTTTGATTTATGCACACATCCTAATGTACGTGGGTTTGAGTTAAAAAGCTACGTATACACGTGAGTATGGGATTAAAATTCACGTACAGAAATAAAAATGTGTTTTTAGGGATGATCTTGGAAACATCAAAGGTACAATATTAGTCCATGGGGTCCAAAGAGTCTACAGAGGGATATGGAAGGCCATAAATATGTGATCAACCATGTGTGGTAAAATCAGTTGTAATAGTCTCCTTTTTAAAAACCAAAATGATTTAACACCTTCATAGCCACAAGAAAATAAAAGTTACATTGGCCGAGAAAAAGGGCTGAGGAGGCTCTCAAACTAATTTTTCACAATTTGAACAATCTTTCAAAAACTTTTAAACAATATTATTCTTCAAAAATATTTTACTATTACATGAGCTGTAGCTCGCCTGTGAAACCCTAGGGGTTGTCACTAAACTCAACCTTACGGCCTCCATCTCAAACAAAATACCATCTAATACAGAAGAATGAACACCATAGTAATCAGCCGTAAGCACCATTGATGCCACCGCAAATGTAAGAAACAAAGGGCACCCCAGGGGTGGGACTGAGGGTTCCCGAGCCTATGGAGCTCATACCCTTCACCTTCATAGAAAACACCTTCAAATTTTCAACAGTGCAATTCCAAAAATTGGGACACCTATTAACAAACAGTAAAAGTTTAGAACTTAACTTGGTAAATTTTATAAAACGAAAGAAGGAAATGATTGAAGTCTTCGAAAAAAATTACCAGTGAAATCTTTAAGCTCACAGTCGTCGAAATAAACTAGAGTTCTAAACCTACAAATTCCACAAAAAAGGTCAAGAAATAAATAATGGCGAGGACCCCAAGCCTTAACCCTGCTAACACGACGACCAGCTCAAAGAACATGAAAATGGAGAGAAACCAAAGCTTACAACTCGTTAACACCACTACCAAAACAAATATGACCTCTATTGCAAAGACCAGAGAAGGTCGAGGGTCTGTTGGAACCACTCCTCCTCCTCCAAAAATAAAACACCAAATGAATCCAAGCAATCTTAGGGAAAATGTTGAATTTTTGTGCTTAGGGTTTTACACCAAAACCCTTCCTCAAACGAGAAGTCTCCATGTGGAATCCACTAACTTTGAAATCTCATACTCGACTGATATAGTTTGAACCTGCGATTCATGGGGAAGGTAATACTATTATATTGGTAAAAATAAACATTTATATGATATGCATAGAGTATATGCTTAGGTTAGTATATATGTTAGGGATGGAATATATATATGCTTAGGATAGTATACATGTTATGCTTCGAGTATATATATGCTTAGGTTAATGTTTATGTTATGCATCGAATATATATGCATAGGATAGGTTTTCTTTATTAAGTAGTTAGTATCTAACTTCTAAACAAAAATAGTAATGATAAATTTAGAACTTAGGAAAGTTCTAGGATTTACATAGTAAAAGTTCATAGTTATAAACCATTTGGAAGTGTACTCAGGTTTTTTGTATTACAAACAACTAAACACTTAGTTGTAATTATATACCATTAATTATATAACTAACAATCACACGGTCAATTCCAAATTGTTACCTATGAAGGTTAATGTTTGTAAATTCCCTAGGAATTTTCACACTTCGATAATATAGACTGTGAATAGAGTTAAAAATCCTTCCTAACTTACTCATTTAGTCTTCCGAACTTTAAATTTATACCGCGTAACCTAGGAGTAAAATTTTACCTGTAAACACATGTACAAGCATCGAATCTGCTCTATCTTTGAGAAATCTAAGTAAGCCTCGAGCTAACCTCAAGCCCCCTTCAATAAGAAAAGAAAACAACCATCAGATTCACAAGCATTTTTATAGACAAATCAATGAGCTGAATTCAACAAATTGAAACTCTTTAACTTTTGACAAACTTTTATTCAAGACTGAAAATCATTAAAGTTTAAATAAGGGTAGTAGCATGTGACTTGCTAGTAAGTGAGTATAATTATGTAGTGTTAGTTACAGTTAACAAAAGAGAAATTAACTCCTAGTTTTCTCTTAATGACATTTGTTGTAAACTATATGTTAAGTAAACTAAAAAATAGTTATTAAACTAGCAATTTAGACTATGAGTTAATATTTAAATGTCATATAGAAAAATTTTAATTTTTTGTGAATTTTGGGTTGTTACATATGGTATCAGAGCACACGTTTAGACACTAGGCCTGAAGTGGCTCAACCCACGTAAACAAAAAGTAGAAAGAAAGTATGGATACTGATTTATTATTTTAATGTTGTTGTACATAATATTTTCTGAGTTAGATTTGTAGTTATGGAAGGACTCGAGGAATATGTTAAAGAGAGGTCCTCGTTAAATGAACAAAATAACTTTGGAAAATAACATGTTAAAGAATATATAACTAATAACTCATATGAGTTACTGTAAACAGTTAAGGACCTAAAAAATGGAATGGAGGCTGTTAAAAAAGAAAATGAGAGAATCCTAAGATCTCAGGAGGAGCTGAATCAAATGCTAATGGAAAAATTGTATAACAAAGAAAAGGATAAACAAATAGAGTTTGACACTACGTCTTATCCACATAAGAGTAAAAAGTCAAAATACTCTAAAATTGAAAGTAGTTCTTCTTGTGAAATTAATGGTAACTCATACATAAAGAAACACCAGTATTCTAGTGACAGTAGTGACAGTAATTATCGCTCTAAAAATAAGAAGTACAACCCATATGAAGATATTTTAGGGGATTTAAAAAATATTAAACCACCAACTTTTAATGGAAAAACAGAAAAAGGAGAGGAAGCCGAAGCATGGCTGTCTGGAATGAAACGTACTTTGAGATATATAACTATTCTAATCAGTTAAAAGCGAGAATGGAAATATATAACTTAACTAAAAAAATCGACATTTGGTGGCAGGACATAAAACGAGTTAAAGGCATAAAAGAGAAGAATATAAAATGGAGCACTTTTAAAAATTACTTTAAAAAGAAATTTATGTCAGAGCAATATTACGAGGAACGAGCTAAAGAATTTTATGACTTAAGGTTGGGAACCATGAGTATGAAAGAGTTAAATAGTAAATTTCTGAGCTTACTGCGATATGTGCCCTATATTGTTGATGAAAAACCTAAGGTACAGTGGTTTATGAGTAGTTTACCATTTCATATCAAGGACATAATTGAATATGATAATCCCAAAACCCTTGAAGAGACCATGCAAAAAATCAAATTTCTGCTATGAGCAAAACAAAAAAGGGATAACATGCCAAACTGGAAAACAAAAGGTCTAATAATTTTGAACAAAGAAATAAAGGTTTCACACCTAATCGAAATTTTGGGCATAATAACTCACAAAAATATCCTAAATTTTTTTTTCAAGGAAGTAATTCAAAAGGTAACCAACAACAAATCCCTACTGTCACAAGAAATAAATAATTTACAAATAATCACAGCAACTATGTTAAAAATAACAAACGTAAGGAATAGGTAAAATGTTGGGAATTCCAGGGACCTCACTATGCCTTAGTCTATCCTAATAGAAAGAAGACCGTCAACAACATTCATGCTATGCAGGAAGAAACAATGGTTGGTGATTTAGTGAGAAGGATGCCCAAAATCAATGTAGCATTGTAAAATAGACATGCTGAATATTAGACTTCCATGGTTGAAGTGGAAGGTATGCTAAACGATAAACACATTTCTATTTTAACTAACCCAGGGTCTAGCCTGAGTTACATCTCTCCTAGTTTAGTAGAGAAAATTAAACTACTAGTAGAGAAATGTGCAAAGTCATGGCTGGTTCAATTAGCTACAGGAGAAAAAAGAAGAGTAATTGATTTTGTGAAAGACTGTACATTATCTATGAATCAGTTTGAAAATTCTGTAAAGTTGAATGTACTTTAGTTAGGCTCCTATGACATATTAATTGGAATGCATTGGTTAGAGCAACATCGAGTAGTGTTAAATTCTTTTGATAAAACTTTTACCTGTTTAAATACGAAGGATAAATTATATCAGTAAAAGGAATCCCTAGGAAAACAACAATTAGACATATTTCTTCCTTACAACTAAAAAGGGTTGTTCGAAAGGGGTGTAAATATTTTTTTGTAACTATAACTAATGAAGAATACATCGATAAGGAATACAAACTAAAATTAGAATATATACCAATTCTGAGAGGATATTCGGATGTATTTCTGGAGGAAATTTCGTGACTGCCTCCAAAAAGAGAGTTGGATTTCACTATTGGGCTAGTACCTGGTGTTGTAACTAACTCAAAATATCCTTACCGGATGAACATCCTGGAGCTTAATGAACTAAAATAGCAATTAAAATAGCTAATAGATAAGAAGTATATAAGACCAAGCATGTCTCCTTGGGGAGCACTGGTCATCTTTTTTTTTAAAGAAGGACAATACTCTATGCTTATGCATTAACTACCGTCAACTTAATAAGATGACAAATAAAAATAGATACACATTGCCCCACATAGATCACATGTTTGATCAGCTACGCGGAGCAACAATATTTTCAAAAATTGACTAAAGATCTTGTTATCATCAAGTTCGGATTAAGCATGAGGATATTTTCAAGACAACTTTTAGGACCCGATATGGTCACTGTGAGTTTGTCGTCATGCCATTTGGGTGAACTAATGCCCCAAAAGTCTTCATGTGTTTAATGAACAATGTATTACATAAATATCTAGATACATTTGTAGTAAAGTTTTATTAATGATATCCTAATATATTCTAAGACTAAAGAAGAGCACAAAAAACATTTAAAAATCATTTTACAAGTGTTAAGGGAATATCAGGTTTATGCCAAGTTCAATAAATGCGACTTCTTCAAAGATAAAATATAATACTTGGGTCACGTAATAACTAAATATGGGATCTTGGTTGATCCATATAAGATAAAAGAAATTAATGAATGGCTAGTCTCAAAAGATGTGACTGATGTATGGCCATTCATGGAAATCACCGGTTATTATCGAAGGTTCATTAAGGGTTTCTCAAGGATCGTGAATCGCATAAATTCTCTACAGAAGAAAGGAAAGAAGTTTGTATGGGATCAAAAATGTGAATAGATTTTTAAGAACCTAAAAGAATTATTAAATACTGCACTGATTTTAATAATTGCGGATCCTATCAAGGACTTTGTTGTATGCACTAATGCATGAAATGATGACCTTGGTGGAGACTTACCTCAAGAAGGACATGTCATAGCGTATGAGTCCAGGAAACTTAAAATTCATGAGAAACATTATGCTACTTATGATCTTGAATTGGTTTCCGTGATACATGCATTAAAGATGCGGCGCCATCACTTGATCGAGAAAAAATTTACTTTAATGACGGATAATAAGGGTTTAAAGTATATATTGGATCAACCAAATTTAAACACAAGGCAAGCTAGGTGGCTAGCTTTCCTTAGCGAATATGATTTTGAGATCCAACATATCAAGGGAAAATAAAATAAGGTAGTTGATGCTTTGAGAAAAAATGTAAGATGAAATTTTATGGCAACAATCAGTACTTACAAAACAGATTTAGAAGATCAGCTGGAAGAAGGAGTAAATTGGATGAAAATTACACGGGGGCTTCACTTGTTGACCAATATCCTATCACGTTAGTTCATATTGTGGGTTTTAAAATGATAAAAAATTGAACCAATATATTGCAGGTATTGGGGGGATGAGGGGTTTAAGGTGGGGGTGGGTAGGGTGGTTTATAAGGATTGAGGTATAAAAAGGGGTGGGGAGGAGGTTTTAAGTATTGGGAGGGGGTTTCAACAAAAAGAGTTTGGGTCAATATCTCTCGAAGTTAAGGGTATTCTTTAATATCCCACGATCGCACGTGCTATGTGAGAGGTTCACTAAGTGAAGTCCCCGTGGAAAATTACCGAAAATTGCAAGCTAAAGTGGCAGAAAATGTAACAGAAAGTTTAAGTACAGGTTACAATTTAAATGAAAAGGGGTTAATACTTTATAAAATTAGATTGTATGTACCTAATGCACCTGAAATTAAGTTACTAATCTTAAATGAAATACATAAGAGTCCTTCTTCGGGACACCCTGGCTATAAAAAGACAATAACTATGTTACATAAAGATTATTTTTGGTCGAATATGAAGAATGAGTTGGAAGAATATATTTTCAGATGTTTTGAATGTCAACACGTTAATACTAAACATCAACATCTAGCCTAGTTGAAAATGGGAAATAATCAGCATTGATTTCATTACATGTTTGCCTAGAAATCAAAACTATAATGATTCTATAATAGTACTTGTTTACAAAATTAGTAAGGAAGCCCATTTTATACAAGTAAATACCACTCATAAGGCTGCTAATATTGCTGAAATATTTATGAAACAATTTTTTTCATTTACATGGAATTCCAAAAGTTATAATTTCTGACAGGGACTCTAAATTCACGGGAAACTTTTGGAAATATTTATTTAAAGGATTAAATACTACTTTAAATTTCAATACATATTTTCATCCCTAAAAGGATGGACAGGAAGAAAGGGTAAATCATATCTTGGAAGATATGTTAATGATGTATGCTAGAGAAAAACCAAGTAAATGGGAGGAATACTTACACTTGGTTGAGTTTGCGTACAACAACCACTACCAAGCCTCATCAAAATTTATCCCATTTGAAATTTTGTATGGAAAAAATGCAATACTCCCATCTCATGGAGTAACCCCGTTAACAGGTTAATCTTAGGACTTGAGCTATTAAAGGAAATGGAATTAACCATGAAGCAAGTACAAGGTAATTTAAAGGTTGCACAGGATAGACAAAAGAGCCAAGCAGATCTTAAACGAACCCAGAAAGAGTTCTAGGTGGGTGAACATGTTTTCATTAAGGTAAAAGCTAAAAAGAGTTCCTTAAAATTAGGGAGTTGTGCTAAGCTATCACCCAGGTACTATGGGCCTTTCGAAATATTGTCCAGAGTTAGACTGGTGGCATACTAATTGGCCTTACCACCGAATCTTAAAGTTCACAATGTGTTTCAAATTTCTATTTGAAAAACATATGTACATGATACTACTCATGTTATAAATTGGAATGATGTGTAGGTGGAACCCGAAGGAGATTTTCCGGTGGAACCGGATTATATCCTCAACAAGAGGGAGATCTTGCTTCGGAATAACACCATTGGGCAGGTGAAGGTGCACTGGAAGCACCTTAGTCCAAAAGAAGTCACCTGGGAATTGGAGAGTCATATGCGGGCATCATATCCAATTCTGTTCCAGGGAAGCTATGAGGATGATGAATAAAGCAACATCAAGGACAATGTTGGACTTAAGGGGGGTGTATGTCACGTACCCCAATTTCAATTACATTTTATGTTTAATAAAACATTATGTTTTTATTTTATTGTAAAGTTTATGACTAATGACCATGTGGGTCAAGGGTGACTGTAATTAATTATGTTGAATATTTTATTAGTTAATAAATAAAAGATGAGACACATATCCTAAGGATGCTGTTGAATGAGTGTCCACTGACCCACTAGGAGTGATAGATTAGGGTGAGAGTAAACTAACACATGGAAACATCCTCAACCACTTCTAGCTGTTGCAGGGGGGAACTTCTCTAATTTTGTGGTAATGTTCCCCAAGAAAGTGGAACAGAGCAGGTGGCTCATTAATTGAAACACTAACCAAAAAAACCTAGGCATGCATATATATATATATATCCATTGAATTCAGCATGAGGATGTTCAATTATTACCTTGTGAAATTTATGGAGTTGAGAAAGGTGCACAAGAGATTGGGTGAGGGGAAAGGCAAAAGTGGATTGAGTGATTAAAACTGTTTTCAGAACTAGTTCAGCTTATTAGATGAGTTCTTTAATGTTGAGGACATAAGTACTGCTGTTAAGTACTTCTGTGAGTTGCAGTGATATTTAATCCCATTTCCTCACATAGTGCTTTCATTTTGGTGGTTCAGTGGCCAGGCTTGGGGGTCCTAAGACAAGCAATTGAGATATATTCAGGAAAAGGTTAGGTGGAACGAGATACTTGGGAGGTTTGTCTCCTCTATAGGTTATTAGGTTCCATTATGTTATCTTATTTATCTTATGCAAGAAAAGTACTAGAGTGAAAGTAGTCATGATTAGTTTTACTATTATTTCTTAGATACTTGTAGTTGCAAATAGACTGTTTAAGTTTACATTTTATTCAGGAAATTACCTGGATAGGTTTAATAGAATAAATGAACCTAGAATTAGAAATGATGGATCAATGAGTAAAATTTACTTTCTGTATTTTTCCACTCATCTTACGATGAAGTACTCTAGTACAGAAGGATGGTTTAGTTGTAGATAGGAATGAGTATGCATGGATAAAAGAACCTGAAAACTGTTATCGAATTGAAAAGTTACTTAGAATTGATTTCACTAATCTGTTCTTTTATTAATTTTTCAGAAATATTTTCAAGTAACTGTTTAACATTGTAAGCTTTTATTTCTAGTTTTCCATAATCATTCCTTTTCCACGACTTAAACTTTCATACTTAAAGTTCTAAGGAATACTACATAGAATCTAATATAGTAAAACTGTTGATACACAGATAGTAAACTGTGTATTATAATAAAATAAATATTACTGTAATACAATTAAATTAATTACACTTAGCAAATACAACTAATTATTTATTTTAATATTTTAATACCTAATTCAAAAACAGGCATTCTATTTATTTTTATAAGATGCAATGCTCAGTTAAACCCCAAATTATTCTTTCTCTTTAACATCCACACAGTAAGTTCATAATGAACAGCTAAAAGACTAAATATGGTAAATATTATAATAAATATTGTATTATAGTACCTTAAGTACTTAAGAAAAAAAACTGTAAAACATACAGTACAAAATTAATACTATTGCCAAGATAATAAACAAACCTTCTAAAACCCTACTCGTAATACAAACTGTTTTTTACAGAACAAGAAGTTTACCTTAGCTAAGCATTTAGTTTAAATAATCAAGATGTATATTTAAGATAAAATATAATTCTTATCTCTCAAGATATTTATCCAATAGATTAAGTAAATTAAGGGTAGATTCCCAGTGTTTCCTTTTAAAAAGAAAACTAATATAATTCAACTATTGTTTATACAAAAAATTGAAATTATGGAATTAACTTAATATCAAAACTATTTTAAAAGAAAAGGAAAACCCTAGGTTCAATATTTACAGAATATTTTTTACAAGTAGACAAAAGAAAAATCACCAAGGTTTAAACTTTTTCACAACCTACGAAATTACCAAAAACAAGAACAATGCTAACATATATTACACATGCTGTAAGCTCTGCCCTTAAAAGCAACCGTAACACCAAATCTATACTTTATCAAGAGTTTTCAACCAACAGTTGCCACTTTTGTCTCTTTCTTAGAAACCAAAATGCTTTAACAACTTCATAGACACAAGAAAAGAAAAGTTATATTGGCTGAGAAAAAGGGCCGACGAGGCTCTCAAACTAAGTTTTCATAGTTTGAACAATATTTCAAAAAATTTTAAACAATATTATTCTTTAAAAATATTTTACTATTACATGAGTCGTAGCTCGCTTGTGAAACCCTACGGGTTTTCACTAAAATCGATCTTACGGCCTCCATCTCAAAGAAACTACCATCTAATACAGAAGAATGAACACCACAGTAATCAGTCGTAAGCACCATCGACACCAAAACAAATGTAAGCAACGAATGACACCCTAGGGATGGGACCGAGGCTTACCTAGCCTATGGAGCTCATACCCTTCACCTTCAGGGCAAACGCCTTCGAATTTTTGACTGTGCAGTGGAAAAACTTGGGACACCTATTAACAAATAGTAAAATTTTAGAACTTAACTTGGTAAATTTTATAAAACGAAAGAAGGAAATGATTGAAGTATTTGAAACAACTTACCAGGGAAATTGTTAAACTCACAGTCATGAAAATGAACCAAAGTTATGAACCTACAAATGCCACGGCTGAGGTCAAGAAATAAATAATGGCTAAGACCCCAAGCCTTAACCCTACTAACACCTCGGCTAGCTCAAAGAACATGACAATTATGAGAAACCAAATCTTACAACTTGTTAACACCACTGCCAAAACAAAGATGACCTCTATTGCAGAGACCCTAGAAGGTTGAGGGTCTATTGGTGCCACTCCTCCTCCTCCAAAAAAAAACACCAAATGAAGCTGAGTAGTCTTAGGGAAAACATTAAATGTTTGTGGTTAGGGTTTTACACCAAAACCCTTCCTCAAATGAGAAGTCTCCACATGGAAGCCACTAACTTTGAAATCTCATACTCGACTAATATAGTTTGAACCTACAATTCATGGGGAAGCCAATACTATTAAATTGTTAAAAATAAACATTTATATGATATGCATAGAGTTTATGCATAGCTTAGTATATATGTTAGGGATGGAATATATATATGCTTAGGATAGTATACATGTTATGCTTCGAGTACATATATGCTTAGGTTAATGTTTATGTTATGCATCGAATATATATGCATAGGATAGGTTTGTTTTATTAAGTAGTTAGTATCTAACTGCTAAACAAAAAATAGTAATGATAAATTTAGAACTTAGGAAAGTTCTAGGATTTACATAGTAAAAATTCATAGTTATAAACCATTTGGAACTGTACTTAGGTTTTTTGTATTACAAACAACTAAACACTTAGTTGTAATTATATACCATTAATTATATAACCAATAATCACACAATCAATTCCAAATTGTTACCTATGAAGGTTAATGTTTGCAAATTCCCTAGGAATTTTCACACTTCGATAATCTAGACTGTTAATAGAGTTAAAAATCCTTCCTACCTTTCTCATTTAGTCTTCCGAAGTTTAATATTATACCTCGTAACCTGTTAGTAAAATTTTACCGGTAAACACCTGTACAAGCATCAAATCTATGTTAGCTTTAAGAAATCTAAGTAAGCCTCGACCTAACCTCAAGCCCCCTTCAATAAGAAAAGAAAACAAGCATCAAATTCACATGCCTTTTTACAAAAAAATCAATGATCTGAATTAAATAAATTGAAACTCTTTAACTTTTGACAAACTTTTATTCAATACTGAAAATCATTAAAGTTTGAATAAGGGTAGTAGCATGTGAGTTTCTAGTAAGTGAGTATAATTTTGTTGTTTCAGTTACGGTTAACAAAAGAGAAATTAACTCCTAGTTTTCTCTTAATGACCTGTCTTGTAAACTATATTTTAAGTAAACTAAAAAATAGTTATTAAACTAGAATTTTATAATATGACTTAACAATTAAATGTCGTACAGAAAAAAATTAATTTTTTGTGAATTTTGGGTTGTTACATAGTCAGAGTACTATCACTATCAGTATTAGTAGTCCTTTTCGAGGATGAGACACTAGATCTTTCCTCCAGTGATATTCCTAGTGTGATGTAGTTATGTCCTGAACTTGGTGTCTCTGTATATTCTTCTGATTCCTCTGCCCCTTTCGATATTTGGATAGAGTCCTCCTCTTCTTTGCAAGACCCTTTGTCTTCCTATGATCAAAGTTCATGTTCACTCTCCTCGAACAGACTAGGATTTCGTTTCTCTCTTTCGATCTTTCTTATTTTCCCTGATCTGAATCTGCTTCCACTCCTTAGGAATCTAGCTTCTAGTTCAGGTTCTATACTTCCAAGGAACATATCAACTTGCCCTTTCCCATTTTCTTAATAATTCATCTGCGGCATAGCCTCCTTCCCAAGTATGTGACTCAACTACTCAACTACAAGATACCCTTCTTATAGAGGAGCATCTTAATCCATGTACTGATAAATAGCAAATATCTTCTTTGGGGTCCATGGAAAAAATTTCTTTCAACCTCACTATATGAGGTTATAGTGTCTACTGCAAACTCAGTAATATATCCTTGTAAGATATTGTCAACCAAAAAATCAACAGCTATAGAAATGGTGTTACTTACACTGGTTACCTCATGAACCAACTGATCATTCCATTCGAGAACTTCTCTTCTATGGAAATTTGTCTATCTAGTCACCAACCTTGATAACCACTCATGCAGTATAACAGGGCACTCTGCAAAGAATGTCTCGT
Source organism: Pseudotsuga menziesii (assembly GCA_001517045.1). Classification (NCBI taxonomy): domain Eukaryota; kingdom Viridiplantae; phylum Streptophyta; class Pinopsida; order Pinales; family Pinaceae; genus Pseudotsuga; species Pseudotsuga menziesii. The sequence goes on from LPNX011134918.1 coordinate 258,843, forward strand.
GGATATTAGAGTATATATACTCGTCTACCCAGTTTTCTGTGCTCAACCGTGATCCTGCACTCTCTTCTTGCGCGAATACTAGCGTCTCAGAATCCAGCCAGTCCTCTATTTCTTTCTTTGTTAGATGCCACAACATTTCCCTCAACTCAAATGATTAAGGGTCTTGACAACGGAACCATTTTTTGGCCTCTTTCTCCTTCTTGTCTCGACCTGCGGTTCAACAACAACAAAATACCAACAAGACATTGGCCCGACAGAGCAAGATCAGTCGACAATACTTGCAAGGAGGGCATAGTCTCACCTAATATATCTAATGGGTAACTGCTGGAACCATGTTTCTGCAGTTGGCGAGTGATTATATTCCCTTGGCGCACAGCCAAGGCACTCGATGAAGGAAACAGGATGATGGAGTCTATTACTGCATGACTGGGCACAACTGTATGGCATCACGGATGCTACACGACCCTATCCTTAATCTTAACAAATGGTGCAACTGGTGCGACACAGCTGATTCCTTGTACTATTAGACAATGTGCAACTTATGCTTTAACTTAGGAAATTAACTATAAACTTATTCACACATTCCAACTTTCCCTTAAGAGTCACTCATTCACTGATTAATAATATGGCACCATACATTCAAAAGTAACTCATCAACTTACAATAAGAAAATACTAGACATTCACATAAACATTCAACATCAATCAATCATTCAACACAAGAAATAACGTGGAAACCAATCTAGGAAAAACTACCAAGGTGTTCTTCATCTTGCATGAGAAGTGGATATAGCACCTTCCAGTCTGTGACATGTAGACTGTTCCTATCATATGCCTTCCTCACTCGATCTTCTTTCTCTCACTGTGCTCTCCGAATTATTCTTCTATATACTCCTATTGATCCGCACACAGCCTGGATCGACTCTTCTACCTACTATCTACGCACTCAACTGTAGATTCCTTCTACCTCTAGTGGTATATGCAAACAGCTATAGGATCCATGGCTCAACAACCTTCTACTGCTACCAGACTCTTCTCTGAGTCTTTCTTCCCTCTAACCCTAGATTCCTTAACAAAACTGAGTGACTTGACGAATGAAAAACCAATCAACCACCATTAATGACGAGTAACCAACAACCAAACCTTATATAGAGTGGGTTCTTCCTATTTATAACTTCTACAGGACCACACAGGGTCTACTACAAACTTCTCATCTGTTACAAGTCATAATCATCCATAAAAAATTGTTATTAAATATCATGGACTGACACAAGGCAATATCAACCTGACCTACAAATATTCCTTCATACATTCATTGTCTGCAGGATTACGCCGTCTTTAGCAGCCACAATCTTCCTGAATTGTCAATTTCTGGATGTTACCCACTTGCACACTTGCAAGCTTTCCTTTCCTCTATCGCTCGCATGTCCTATCCTTCTACGCCGGTCCCTTTTCTTCCTTCGCAACCTACTTTTCTTCTCATCGCGCGCGCAACTTTCCTGGCCCAATAACAACTCTTCTTAGATGGTTTCAGGAGTTATTTTTTTGATATAAAGAAGGTTTTTTTCCCTTCAATGCCATTCTATGTCGGTAGTTATAATTTTTCCAAGGTTAAAATCACACCATATTTTGTGAAATATCTGGAAATCTTCCATTTTGGTGAAAAGAGCTTTCACATAAATGATGCTCAGGGTAAAGTGGCTGCACACCGAGCACTTGTGAAAGTAAACTTAAAGTACTCTGATCATTTTGAGAAGGAAGAATAAGTACTTCGGAATGCTTGTAATATGAATGCTCTTAACAAATGTCTAAAGACGAAAATCACATTCATAGGCGACAAAGGAAGCACCAGCAATACCTCTGAATAGAAAAGACAAGAGGAAGAATATGCATAGAGGGAAAAGGAATAAACAACACGAATATTAGTAGAAGGTGAAAGAAAATTGTTGAAAGAAGAAGCTGCTACAAAAAGGGAAAAAGAAGAATCTGCTAGAAAAAAGGAAGAGGAAGAAAGAACATATAAAGAGTTAGCTAAGTGGGAAAAATAAGAAGCAGATAGGATAGCTCAGGAGTTGAGGAAAAATGAGCAAGAAGATCAGGATAGGGAAAATCAAGAGAAAAATACTGCTCAAGATAATCCAGAAAGTTTACCTTCCACGCCAGGAAATATATTGACAGGATGTCACCTCCCTATGGTTGAGTTAGGTTTGGTACATTTCAATCCGTCGAAACAGAATGAGGTTGCAATTTTGGATAATGTATTCTCTAACCCCAAGAGAAAATCAATTGTATGGAGATTTGAGAAGACATTGAGAATGGGTACCTAACCCAAGGTTACCATAGTGACTTAGAAAACTGTTGTAAAGAATGAGAGGAGGATCCAGAGAATATGGCCTCAATTGGTATTGCAACTGCACATGCGAATGCTTATAATGTTAGTAAGATGAAAGGAGTAGTTGACCATTATAAAGTTAAAATGGCACAGATGAAGGATACCTTAAGGAAAGAGCAAGGAGTAGGATGAGAGACAAAGAGGAAGTATGATGCCAGCCTTTCAAATATAGAGAGGCTACAGGAGGCCTATCAGATCCTCGAAGTAGAGAAGGATGCCTTGGTATTGTTAAATACCATTATCAGTGGAGAAAATAAAGACTTAGAAGGTGAAATTTCAGAGCTGGAAACACAAAGGGCCATAGCTAATACTCAAACGTAGGAGGTAAGAGCCCGAGTTGCAGAGCTGGAAACACAAAACAATTCTTTGGAGACTCTGTTGAAAGAAGCAAATGAGTGGAAAATGGGTATCACGTTGCTCTATGAGCACATCTTCTTGCTAAGGAGGAAATTTGATCAAGTCTAGTTAAAACTTATAGAGGAAGTCTAGAAGGTTAAGCAAGCCGAGATCAGATTACAAGAGATCTGAGTTATATCGACTGAATTCAAGACAATAACTCAAGAAATTATGGAAGTCCTCCAAGGTAAGCTAACTTGGTTGGAGACCAATACAGAACTTCTAGAATATGCACCTCGAAAAAGTATAGATAATTTTCATCTCGAGCATGAACTCATGGATTTCAGCAGCAAGCCTTGCTGCAAAATTGACAACTACGGTCTGAAAAACATTGGATAAGTGCATGGAATTTTATAAAATAGTGCTGACCACGCATAACAGATGCCAGACCTCCTCAACCAAGAGACTTCAGGAATTTCTAGGACACGAAGAACACCTGAATTAATCACATGACAGGGTGCAAGAGGTTGAACTCATCTCACAACATGTTAAAGGTTTAAATGAGAAAATAGTAAAGAGTTTGGTTGCACAAGCTATGGTCAGCAATTTCTTGGTCGAGGACCGGCTTAGAGTCACTCCTCAGAGGGTAGTAGAGATAAAATCGCAGCTGGATGTGAATGAGGTGTCAGTCAAAATACTAGAGCCTATGGATTCTAGGACCATAGTAGAGGATGCAACTACATGGAATAAATTCATGGATGGATTAGCTGGGCCCACCTAGGATGTTTTGTTTTATTCACAAGAGGAGAATTTTATGTAATATTTTGTATTTATTCCATTTTCCTAGTGAGCACACTAGAGGACAAAAATTTTGTAATCAAAGAGTTAGGGAAGCCCAAAGGGAATAGATAACCAAAAGTCATTTTGTAATTGTATAGGTAAAGGTAGAGTAGAATAGAAAAGGAAATTTTTCTAGCTCTCATATGCTAAAACGTTTTGTAAGGAGAATTACTTCTTTTTATAATAACGAGAACTGAATTTTCGTTGGAGGAAGGACTGTATGAGATTAAATATGGTTGTGTGGATTCATGAGTAAAGAATTATTTATGTTTTAGCATGTTGTACAATTTGTGAGATCGTCCTAAACTCACTGAACTATTTTTGTGCTGATGAATGATTTCATTTTCTGTTATGAATCTTATGCAATAAAATGAGTAATAAATGTATTAACTTCACATATCTATCTTTCTATTATTTTTCTGCTGTATTTATATATGAAGAATCTAATGGCTATATGTAGGATTCTGTGTGCAAACAATACAATATATTTACTCATTTCAATATAAGTTTTCTCCCCGGGGATAGATTCGAATAGATTAGATTAGACTAGTTGTTCTTTGCTTTGGGTGATTGAGGGACAATTGATTCATGTAAGGCGAGAGGTAAGACCCTATGTAGATCACTACACGACTAACTTCTTTTATGGTTATTGTTTTTGAAATCACCTGCATTTAGTTTGGGCACTTGCATATCATTCATAAAACATAAAATCACATAAAAAATGGACCGGGCCGAAACCAGTAAAATAGGCTTAAACATTACTTTAATTGTACGGTAGTTGGGCCGCTAACTGGAAGGATTCCCCATTCCAAACTATAAACGATCTAATTGGGAACGGTTATTGGGGAGAATTCCTACTATCGGCACTTGGTATTTTTCCAAGCATCAACAATTTTGGCACTAGAAAGAGGCCCTCCAGTGCATGGCTGGAAGAGGAAATTTGTGTACTCGAAACTATTCCACTATTGATAACTCTGAAACTTGTTTTTTCTTGAATAACGAGTAAACTTGGAAGTAGAAACTGCAGAACACCTTTACCACATTCCTTTGGAGGTGTTTGTTCACTTTAGGAGACACATAAGGTCTTATGTGAAGAATCTTGGAGTATTGCAGACAATCCCTGGATTACCGAGAAGTCGAGCTCGTAGAAGAACACCCACTTACATAGAAGATTCAATTTTGGTGGGAAATCTGGAAGAATTGGTGAATTTGTCCTTACAAGAAATTGTTCAACAACTTGATCAGTTGGGACCGTATTCCCCAGTTTTTTCACCTTTTCAATCACCAATTCAGTCTCCACCACAATATCCTTGCAAAATCATGGCGGGGAATGCACCCACGAATGCTAATCATCCTAATCCACCACCATCTTGGAGAGCCATAACTCCATTCAACGTGACTTCTCCATTGCATGCTTTGCCTCAGAATGGTGATAAATCATTGCCTAAGTTTGATCCGGGAGAAGGAATTTATGTGGATGATCATTTGGAAAGTTTTTTCTTAGCTCTATAGATTTTAGTGGTAGAGCATGAGGATGTAGTGTGTAGTTTGTTTCTACACACTTTCAAATCTAAAGCATCAGCTTGGTATTTTGGTTTACCAGCAAATTCTATAACGAAATGGGATACTTTTGAAATATTGTTTAAAGGCAAGTTTGGTAACCAAAGAACCGCTGCTGCTCTCATGAAATAATTTCTTGCTCTAAGGATGGATAAGAAAGAGAAAGTGAAGGATTTTAGTCAGAGGTTTGTTTCCCATTTAAATAATTTTAGTGCTGCCATAAAACCTGCTGAAGAAACTTTAATGGAATATTATACTTCATCACTTTCCCCTGACATAGCAATGTTTGTTAAGAGGTCAGTAAATCCTTCTTTGGTAGAAACTTATGAAGAAGCCAAGAAAGTAGAGGCTGAACTTGAAAGTATAAACAAACAGACTACATAATTAGATATAAGGACTTTTAGCAGTAAGAAATCTTTGATGCTGACTAGACCCAAAGATGAACGTTCAAATGAATTAGAAAACGTTTTTAAAATGGTACAAAAGCTATCAAACAAGATTGTTGATTTGGAAAAAAGATAAAGAATCTAGTTCATCCATAAAATAGTTCAAACCATTTTTCAAGAAAAGAGATGAAATCAGTCAATCCCAACCACCTATGCACAATTCTTCTATTTTGAATTTCACTAAAGTTGGAATGGACAATTTGTGCACTTTTCATCAAGAACCCCATTTTGAGAAAAAAATTCCACAATAAATAAATTCGATGAATTTGGTGATGAAACAAATTTTAGACGCTCAAATAAACAAGCCCAAAGTAAAAAAAGAAAGGGAAAATGAACCAGAAGAACCACCTGAAACAACAATGGTATTGTGGGATTGTTCACCTATGTTGGGGTTGGAAGAAGACAAGCCTACTGAGGAAATACAATTTTCAGTAGTCAATGTCACAACAAGAAGCAAGGGACCAATAATGGATGAAATTTTATTACTGCCAAAGATTAGGAATATTTAGGAAAGTATGAAGAAAATCAACAGTAATACTCAAACCCCAGCTACACCTGGTTTAGTCATAACAAGGAAAAAAGCTCCCATGGTCAGTAAGCCTATGAAGGTTACAAAAAGTAAAGTGGAAAGTAACAAGAAAACTTCAGCAAAAGGTGCTATGGGATATGACATAATATAAGATATCAAGAAAACAAAGGCAAATATTTCTTTATCTGAAATGTGTAACTTACCTCAATAGAGAAAGAAGCTTCTAGAAGCCTTTGATCCACAAACCAGTCACTAGAGGAAATTTGGGGTTTAAAATTGGCCTTATAATAAATAGAGCCAACAATAAATTCTTGTGAGTTGGAATTCAAGAACTAATAGAATTTCAATAAAATGAATCATCCATAATGGCTGAATTAACATATTTGTCATAAAAAAACTACTTTTTTTATTTGTATTTTCAACATAAATCCATGTGTTTTTACTCAAATTTCGAGAGAGAGGGCTCGTTGGATGTGGAATACAATTATGCATCAAATGAGTATCCACACTGCCTACTTTTGATTGATCCCACTTCCCTAAAAACAAGAAATACTTAAAAAAGCGTGATGATGATGTCATCATCATGCCTTTTCAGGTATTTCTTATTTTTGGGGTAGAGAAATCCGTCAAACGTAGGAAGTGTGGTAACTTGTTGGATGCATAATTAAATTCCACATGCAATTAGCCCTCCCTCTCAAAATTTGATTAAAAACACACAGATACATGTTGAAAATACGAACAAAAAAATAAGTTTGTGTCTTTCTTCTTCCAAAATTAATTAATATTATTTTATTATTTTAACTATTATTTTATTATTTTACTTAGGACGCCCATTTTAGACCTGAACTTTCCTCTAATGAAATCCCAATGACGTTCAGTTAGAAGAAGAGATCAGTGAAGCTAACATTGGGGGAAATTCTAAATCCCAAACATTACCATTTCTACTTTCTTTTGAGATTTTCAATCACAATGTACACAATTGTTTGGTAGATTCTGGAGCATCCTCTAATGTTATGCCTCTTTCAGTCTATAGAAATATAAATGGTCAACTGACACCTTCTTCATGTAAAATCATCTAGTTGGATAGAACCGCAGTCAAGGTGGTAGGAGAAATGAAGGATGTAGTGATACGATTATCTGTGGATGAAAGGGTCTGCGAGTTTATAGTGTTAGTTTTTCAACATTCAACCTAGCATTATGTTAGGATCTTTTACTAAGAGAACAACAAGTACAACAATCAAACATAAGAGATAATGAACAAAGTGTTTTTCATCGGGGAAACCATAAATGGAGAAAACCCTGCAACTTCCTCAGAGATAGAATCAACACAAGATGTAAAACCCCAAAACAGTAAGATGCACTATCGACAGCAGTAATCTTCTTCTTGTCTAGCCCCAGTGTCTTCTCCTTCCTAAACTATGCACTACACTTGAGTGTGTGAGTGATGTGTACTAAATAGAGACCCCATCTCTCTATTTATACTAATCTCGACATGACTAAAACCCTACTAGGGTCGACCTCCACTAGGAGAGTCTAATAACCCTAGTGCCCCGGAACTACGGGGACTTTAACCCTTAGACAATTAGAGGGTTACCCACTATGAATTGACATGACTTGATTACATTATTGATTCTCCCGATCGGAACATTGGGGCATGACAACATGACTCAATTACAGAATAGATACATCCCGGAATAAACATCGGGTTACAATACATGAGATACATAGATGAATACATTCTGAAGTTACAAATACATCAACACTCCCTCTTAACTAGGAAGGTATTATTTCAAAACAATTTTCAGCACTGGTCTTCTTCTTTGTATCAACTGGATCATTTTGTCATCTGCATCTCAAGTCTTCCAAGTCTTCAAGTCATCTTCATTTTTCGAATCTGAATCATCCCTCGATCTGGATCATCATGGAACATCATCACTGGATCTGGATCATCTCTCGATCTGGATAATCATGGGATATCATCACTGGATCTGGATCATCTCTCGATCTGGATCATCATGGAACATCATCACTAGATCTGGATCATCATCACTGGACTGGATCTGGATCATCACTTGATTTGGATGATCATAATTGGACTGGATCTGGATCATCACTGTTGGATCTGGATCATCAATTGATCTGGATCTCTTCGAGTTATCATAACTGGATCTGGATCATAGCTCGATCTGGATCTCATCTGGTCATCATCATGTGTGTTATCTCGTCATAGGAAGTTCTACAGAGCCAGCCTTCTTTCATGTTGGTTGTAGGCCTAACTATCATGTAGGTCTTTTCCTAGCACTTACATCTGACCTACTCGTCAAAAAGGCATGCCCAGCACTCACATCTGATCATGTAGAAACCTACAATCACATCAGAAAGGCCCAACACTCACATTCACTAGCATGACAAGACATCACAATCTTATATGAAAAGGATTCATCACTTATATCTAACCTGGAAGGAAACAAGTCCTCCACCCTCACCAGAAAAGCTTGCACTCACATCTGACTTGGAAGGAACTGAATCCTCCACCCTCTCTAGAAATGCCCACAGTCCCAGATTTTACTACCTGGTAACGGACCAGGTGCCTCCATTCTCCCGGAGAATGGAAATTTCCCTTATATATAACCTGGTAGGAAACAAGTCCTACACCTTCGCCAGAATGGTCTGAAATCACATCTGACCTAGAAGGAACCAAATCCTCCACCCTCATCAGAAAGGCCCCGAGTCCTAGATTGAGCTACCTGGTAACGGACTAGGTACCTCCACTCTCCCGGAGAGTGGCAGTTTCCCTTACATCTATCTTGGTAGGAGACAAGTCCTACACCCTCGACAGAATGGCCAGCACTCATATTTGACATGGAAGGAACTGAATCCTCTCACGATGATAGAATGGCTCAGCCCTTATATCTGACCTGCTTGTTAGAATGGCTATGAATCTCAACACTCATATCTGATATGGAAGGAACTGAATCCTCTCACCATGATAGAATGGCTCAGCCCTTACATCTGACCTAATCGTTAGAATGCCTTTGGATCTTAGCACTCATATCTGACATGGAAGGAACCAAATCCCCTCACCATGATAGAATGGCTCAATCCTTACATCTAACCTGCTCGTCAGAATGGCTTTCAGACTCATCACTTTCCCTTGGAGGAAACCTCGATCTGGAGAACACCAAACTTCTCCCTAAAGTACTCAAACTTCACTTTGGCCAATGGCTTTGTCAACACATCAGCTATCTGTTCCTCCACCGCAACATACTGGAGCTTCACTGCTCCCCTCTGAAGCATATCCCTGATATAGTGATACTTGATCTCGATATGCTTTGACTTGTCATGGAACACTGGATTCTCTGATAACTTCCCGCAACTCTGGTTGTCACAATTTATACAAGTAGCATCCATCTGGAGATCAAATAAATTAGACAGTAGCTTCCTTATCCATACTGCCTCACAACTAGTTGAACAAGCTGCGACATACTCTGCTTTAGCTATACTCAGTGCCACACAATATTGCTTCTTACTAAACCAAGAGATCACACCTGATCCCATACTGAAGCAACACCATAAAGTTCTCTTCCTATCGATGGCACTGCCTGCCCAATTTGAATCAACATAACCCTCCAGGTTAATCTTCTAATTTGCATTGTAATTGAGCCCATAATCAACTATACCTCTCAAGAACCTTATAATATGCTTTGCAGCAATCAAGTGAACATTTCTCGGATCTATCAAGAACTGGCTGAAGGTGTTCACAACAAAGCAAATTCCTAGTCTCATGTTTGTCAGGTACATGAAAGACACAATCATCTGACGATACATCATAGCATCAACCGACTCTGATGAAGCATCACTCAATAGCTTCAGGTTCGATGCCATAGGTGTGGCCATAGTCTTGCAATCCATCATCCCAAACCTCTTTAGGATCTCTACTGCATACTTCCCTTATCCAAGGAAGACTCCATCCGCACTCTGCCACACCTCCATACCTAGAAAGTAATGCATCATACCCAATTCCTTCATCTCGAACTCAGCAACAAGCTTCCTCTTCGTATCAGTAATCAACCCATCCATACCTATCACAAATAGATCATCTACATATAGTAGAAGCATCACTGGGTTGCCATCTTCAACCTTATAGTAAAGGTTGGAATCTGCTTGCCCAAACTGGATAGAAAGCTATCAATTCTGTCGTACCATGTCCTGGGTGCCTGTTTCAAACCGTATAGGGATTTCTTCAATCTGCACACATGAGACTCCCTGTCATGTGTCTCAAAATCGAGTGGATGTTCTACATACACTTCCTCTTCCACTACACCATTCAAGAAGGCAGTCTTGACATCCATCTAGTGTATCTTCCATTTCATCACTGCAGCTAGAGCAAGTACTGATCTGATGGAAGTGTATCTGGCTACAGGTGCAAAGGTTTCTTCATAGTCTATTCCTTCCTTCTAAGAGAAACCCCGAGCTACAAATCTTGCCTTATATTTTTCAATGCTACCATCTGCAGCATGTTTGATCTTGTAGATCCATTTGGAAGTTACAACTGACTTCCCATCTGGTCTTGGGACAACATCCCAAAAATCATTCTTCATGATCGATTGGTACTCTTCAATCATAGCATCCTTCCATTCTTTTTGTTCCACTTCTTCATAACTGGAAGGTTCTTTATCAATGAAATCACATAGTAAAGCTACATACCCGGAGTAGGATCTGGTCGTCTTTCTTTCTCTACGATTCTCTTCTGGAGCCCCATATCTTTCCGCACCTTGGATAAGTTCTTGTACCCAAGTAGGTTTCCTCTTATGAGGATTCTTCTCTAGAGGTGGATCTACAGGTCTTTGTGGTTCTTCAAATTCTTGAACTTCTCCTTGAGTTTCTTCATTCATGGTTGTATCATGAATTCTGGGTGCTTTTGCTTCTTCTTCTTCAGGTTCTTCAGTAGGTCTCTTTATGGATTTGTTGTAAGATGTGTCTTCATTAAATGTTACATCCCTACTGATGTCAATCTTCTTGTATCCTTAGAAATAGATTCTGTAAGCCTTCAAGCTTTTAGAGTATCCCACAAATATACCCTTCTTTCCTGAAGGATCTGATTTAGTCCTTTTCTCTTTTGGAATGTGGATGTACACAGGACATCCGAATATTTTGAGATGGATGACTTTTGGTTTCTTGTTGGAGAAGACTTCTTCAGGAGTCTTTTTCTTGAGCACTCTATGTGGAGTACGGTTCTGTACATACACTGTTGTTCTGGCAGCTTCCACCCAAAGATGCATAGGAAGGTCTTGATCATGAAGCATTGCTTTTGCAACTTCCATGATAGTTCTGTTCTTCTACTTCACAATCCCATTCTGTTGTGGATTATAAGGAGTGGACAACTCCCTCTTAATCCCTGATTCTTTGCATAGATTTTTGAATTCATTTGAAGTGAATTCTCTGCCATTATCTGATCGAAAGGTATTGATCTTCTTTTCATTATGGTTCTCGATCAAGGCTTTGAATTCCTTGAACTTACTGAATACTTCGTCTTTGTTCTTCGTGAAGTAAACCCACGTCTTCCTAGAAAAATCATCAATAAAAGAAACATAGTATGCATACCCGCTTAGTGAGGTTGATGACATAGGACCGCATACATCGGAGTGGATGATTTCCAAGATTCCTTTTGCTTTGCTTTCACTACTTGGAAATGTATTCTTTGTATTCTTTCCTTTCACACATCCTTTGCAGACCCCATCATGTTTTTCTTGGATTTCTAGAAGACATTCAACAGCTTTGCTTGCAATAGGTAGTGCTCTGTAATGCACATGTGCAAGCCTTCTATGCCAAATTTCACTTGGATCTACTGTGTCATGGACCAAGGCTTGTTTTGGATGGCCCTTCAATTTGTAAAATCCTCCTTCTTGTTCTCCAATCAGTACCACATCATCGATAGTCTTTCCTTTTGGCCACATGATGACTTGACCATCTATGAATGCAACCCACATTCCTTTTACGTCCAATGTTGATATGGCGAGAAGGTTCTTCTTGAGTCCTGGCACAAACAATACTTATTTCATTGTTAGAGACTTTCCAGAGTCTAGTTTATAGGAACATTCCCCACTACCTTTTATTGGATATTGGTAGTCATCTCCTAGGTTTACCTTGTGAGGTGATTCATGTTATGACAGTCTCACAAAGGATTCCTTGAATCCAGTCATATGTTTGGAAGACCCATTGTCTATAAGCCAATCATCACTTCCATGAGTAATGTTACCTGTGAGAGCGGAGATCAGAACATATTCATCCTCTCTTGAAGAATCTTCACTTTCATATTTGGATATCTTCCTGGATGGTTCATCATCCTCTGCAGCATGAGCATGATATCTTCTTTTGTTGCTCCTCTTCATTAGTTTCTATTTCTTAGGACAATTCCTTGCATAGTGTCCTACTTCATCACATGTATAACATATGATCCTAGATAAATCTTTTCTAATGTTATCTTTATGAGAGTGCTTACCTCTGGAGCTATGAGATCTTCTTTTGGTTGACTTGGAGTGAGACTTGGAGTGTACCATGAGAGCTTGATCTTCATTTCCCATATTCTCTTCTCGAGCTGCTACCTGAGCTTCTTCTTGAGAGCACTCTTCCCACAGTTTTCTGAACTTAACTAACTTCTTTCTAGCACAGTTTCCTCGGATGAAAGAATCCCATGGCCTAGGAAGGCCATTCAAGGTAGTCATCACAATTTCTACATTTTCCACTTATTCATCAACTGCTTCTAGTTGTTCTTTGATATGAGAAACTCTTGTGAAGTAAGAATGGATTGTTTTTGCATTCTGAATCTTCACATTCTTCACTTGGTTTCTTAGAGTCATCTTCTGGTTTATGTTCTTCCCTTCAAACAATTTGGTCAGGGCATCAAACATAGCTTTAGGTGTCTTGAGAGAGGACACCTATGGGATAAGGTGATCCTTGATAGAATCAGCAATGATCCTCTTTTCCATAACCATCTTCTTCTTGTGTAAGGCCTTTGCCTCATCTCCCTCTGGAACTGGAACCTCCTCATGGATGTAGGAGTCTAACTCATTTTCTTCCCGGACCAAGGAGATCCTATACTTCCAGGCTCAGAAGTTATCAGCTCCCTCAATATTTTAATCAAGTTTGGTATGATGAGACATCTTTAACAGAGAACCTCAAATGGAAATACAAAAGATTTTAGATCTTACCAGAGTCAAGATTTCGGATCTGAAACTTGAGCAAAAATCCTGCAGAGCTGGTTAAGGAGCAAATTAGGGTTTTTCTTTTCTGGAGTTCTGTCCATCCAAATGCCTTGAGATTTGTCCCTAACTTCAATTTTGGGGAGGAGATCAATCCAGGCCTGGGCTCACTAAAAAATTCCTCTTCTGTGAAAAGCCCTAATTTTCGACAGCGGGGATAAGTCCAAAACTGAAAAACCTCAAAATTGGATTCTGCTTTGACAGAAAGATGCACCCTAAGGAGGAGAGTTATTCCACCTTACTTTTTCTGAAAATATGTGGAGGAAGATCCACAAACTAGGAATCCCTAGTTCCTGCAGCTGCACAATGTCTTCTTCTCAGGTTAGCTCTGATACCATGTTAGTTTTTCAACATTCAAGATAGCATTATGTTAGGATCTCTTACTGAGAGAACAACAAGTACAACAATCAAACACAAGAGACAATGAACATAATGTTTTTCATCGAGGAAACCATAAATGGAGAAAACCCTGCAAATTCCTCAGAGATTGAATCAACACAAGATGTAAAACCCCAAAACAGTAAGATGCACTCCTGACAGCAGTAATCTTCTTCTTGTCTAGCCCCAGTGTCTTCTCCTTCCTCAACTATGCACTACACTTGAGTGTGTGAGTGATGTGTACTAAATAGAGACCCCAGGTCTCTATTTATACTAATCCTGACATGACTAAAACCCTACTAGGGCCGACCTCTACTAGGAGAGTCTAATAACCCTAGCGCCCTGGAACTGCATGGACTTTAACCCTTAGACAATCGGAGGGTTACCCACTATGAATTGACATGACTTGATTACATTATTGATTCTCCCGATCGGAACATTGGGGCATGACAACATGACTCAATTACATAATAGATACATCCCAGAACAAACATCGGGTTACAATACATGAGATACATATATGAATACATTCCGAAGTTACAAATACATCAAAATATATACATCATAGTAGTGGACATACCTAAAGCATATGGTTTGATTTTGAGTAGGGACTAGTTAACAAAACTGGAATGATACTTTGCAACTGATTGGTCACACTTGTGGTTTGCCTATAAGAACTATCAGAATTAGATCAAAGTGATGAAGGAACCACACATGAAGCATAATGTGACGCAGCTGGAAGGGAAAAACGGTCCTGTCAATTTATCACATTTGGTTTTGGGTAACTATTTAATAGAGCTTGAACCTTGAAACTATCAAGTAGAGGAAGCTAGTGATGAATCAAACAAAGAGTCCAAGCTCCTTCATTTTTCATGGACTGACAATATTTATTGTAACATAGTTAATTTATTTTCTAATTTAGAGACTAACACTAGTTCTGTAGAATTAGAAGATAAATTTTGGTTGTTATACTTTGATGGTTCTAAAACTTAGGAAGGATCAGGAGCTGGTTGTATCCTGATTGATCCGAAAAAAAATAAACATTTTCTTTCTTGTAGATTAGAGTTCGAATGTACTAATAACACAACATAATATGAAGCTTTAATCCAGGGCATAAACAAGGCTATTGAATTCAAAGTAAGGAATCTAAATGTTTTTGTGATTCTGAAATAATTGTCAAACAGATTCGAAACACAATTCATTGTTTGTAACCACACTTGAAAGGCTATCAGAATGAAGTTTGGGAGAATATAAGGAATTTGAATGCATTTAATATCATTTCGATTCCTAGACTACAAAATGCAACAACTGATTTGTTAGCTACTTCTATTGCAAGATTAGTGCCTCCTAATAATATATGCTCAATTGAATTGATTTAAAGGCCAGCTATACCAGAAAATATCACCAATTTCAGGGTATTCGATGGCGATCCATAAATATTGTATTTTTTAACAAATGATGATAATTTCAAAGACTCTGTGATTGATGATGAAGAACATCAAGCCAATATCTAAAGTGGGAACTTTATACCTAAAGAGGTAAGAACACTAGAGGGAATGTTTGATTTGAATAAAAAGTTCAGGACACTAGCCAATGTCAAAACACACAGTTCATCTATGCAGTATGAGCTAGTTAATCTTGGGACAGAGGTTGAAACCAAGTATGTGAACTTGGGGAAATTTTGTTCACCGGGTGAGAGAAGAAAATTCATCGGTTTATTTTAGCAATATAAAGATGTTTTTCTTGGACATATGATGATTTGAAGACTTATGATACCCGCATCATCCGACATCTTATCCCTATTAAAGCGAGAGTGAAACCATTTCAGCAGCCACTAAGGAATCTGCATCCCAAGATGGAACCCCTGATTCAAAGTGAAGTAAAAAAGTTACTTGATGTGAAGATTATTTTCAAAGTCAGACACTTAGAGTGGGTGGAGAATTTGGTACTGGTAAGAAAAACGTCTGGTGAAATAAGACTATGTGTAGATTTCAGAAATTTGAATCATTCCTCAAACAAGGATAATTATCGAGTCCCTCCAATGGAGCAGATATTACATATGGTTTTAGGCTCCGAATTGTTCTCCTTGTTAGACTGGTTTTCAGGCTACAACCAAGTATTGGCAGCAGAACAAGATAAGTTGAAGACCACCTTTAGGACAAAATGGGGGATGTTTTCTTACAGAAGAATGCCTTTTGGTATCATTAATGCTGGAGAAATCTTCCAAAGGGAAATGGATATAGATTTTTGCGGTTTGATTGGTCACAACGTAGTAGTCTATCTATATGACGTAACAATTTTCTCCAGAAAAATAGAAGAGCATATGTTCCATCTAAAGAAAATTGTCGATCGCTGTTGGAAATATGGTATCTCTTTGCATCATAAGAAATGTGTTTTCACAGTATTAGAAGGAAAGCTATTGGGTCACATCATTTCGAAAAGGGGGATCTCCATTAACCGAGAAAGGATAGAAGTTATAGCACAGATTCTCTTACCCCACAATAATAAAGGCATGTAATCTTTCATGGGGACTATAAATTTTGTGCAAAGGTTTGTTCCTGACTTTGGTCAAATAGTCAAGCCTTTGCAACAGATGGTTAAGCAAAGTGTACAATTTAAATGGAATGACATAGAAAAGGGTGCATTTAACAAAATCAAAGCAGTGATACCCCATGCACCTTCCCTCAAAAGTCCTGATTTTGAGAAAGATTTCATCCTATACACTTTTGCTTCTGATAACTCGCTCCCAGCGGTGCTTACACAAAGAGAAGAAAAGGGAGATGAGTACCCCACATCCTTTATGACCACTGATTTGCAAGGCGTTGAATTGAATTACCCTGCTATTGATAAACAGGTGCATGTAGTCTTTAAGGTAGTAAAACAATTCATGCCATACATTCTTAAGAATAGAACCAAAGTGATTGTTCCTCACCCGACGGTTAGAGCTCTTTTCATGCATAAAGAATTAGGAGAAAGAAGAGGAAATTGGGTAACAGATTTACAATAATATGACTTATAATTTAAACCATCCACTATCATCAAAGGACAAGGGATTTGCAAGTTAATGGTTGAAAATGAAGATAATGAAGACGATGATTGGGAGAATGAAGCTGAGTTGCATTTGTTTGTTATGTGTCCTGTATTTACAACCCTCGAATCTTGGTACAAAGATGTGATATACTATCTCCAACAGGGCTATTTTCCTGAACATTGGAATTCTAAACAAAGAAGAGCACTACTCTTGAATTCAACATCTTATCTGATAGTTGATGGGGTTCTTTTCAGGAAGAACTATGATGGAGTGTTTCTGGATGTCTGGAACAAGAGGATGCATATAAAGTTGTTAAAGATTTGCATGATGGTCCTGCTGGAGGGCATTTTTCAGGAGACACAACTGCACCCAAGATATTAAGGGATGGATATTACTCGCCAACCTTGTTTAAGGATTCTAATGCTTATGCAAGGAAGTGGGAGACATGCCAGAGAAGAGGTGGGAGAGAAGGAAGGGTAGCTGGACCATTGCAACCAGTCCTTGTTTCTGAGCCATTCAAGCAATGGAAAATTGACATTATTTGAGAAATAAATCCAAACTCTTCATTGCAACAAAAATATATTCTTACAGCCAGTGAATATATCACAACATGGGTGGAAGCGATCCCGTTATGAAAAGTGAACCAAGATGCAGTCATAGATTTCTTACAAGACCATATTATAACCAGGTTTGGGGTTCCAATTTCCCTGGTTTTTTATAATGCACCTTACTTTTCATCAATTAAACTTACTGAGTTTGTTAATGAGAAAGGAATAAAATTACATCATTCTGCTAATTATTATCCACAAGGTAACAGATTAGCTGAATCGATTAATAAAAATATCACTAGAAATTTAAAGAAAACTTTCATAAAAAATCAGAGAAGTTGACATGTAGCTCTTCCAAATGTGCTATGGGATGATAGGGTCACACCCAAGAATTCATTAGTTGTTTCTCCTTATACTTTAGTTTATGGAAAGGAAGTTATTTTACCTCCTGACATTAAATTTTTTCTGTCTTCTCAAATAGCCCAAGCATCCAGAGGGTATGGTAGTGAGTTTTTACAAGCTTGAATCAATACCTTGCTGAAGTTAGAAGAGTTTGGGCTCAAGTCTAAAGAGAGTTTTAAACACCAAGATGAGAGTGTGAAGAAATGGTTTAACAAAAATAAGTCCAGGAATAGAATATTTTAAGTAGTAGATTTGGTTCTCAAGTGGGATCACCTGCATGACGAAAAGGGAAAGCATACTAAGTTTCAACATCTATGGATTGTCCCATTTCAGATTGCTACAAAGTTAAGCTCCTCAACGTATAAGTTATAGGATTTACAGGGGTGGGAAGAGAATATTTTAGTCAATGGTTTTGTTATCAAACCTTACTTTACCTAGTGCCTTAGAAGTCATTTGTACATAAATAAATCTTTTGTGTTTGCTTCGATTTATTTTAGTTATGTTGCTTTCTTTCTGCTGATTTTCTTTTGATTTATTTAAGTTTTTATTTGCTTTATTTTAGTTTATTTTATTTTAATCCAGCTCAGCTTTTTGTGCTTGATGAATATTTGAATTTGGACAAACTGCCAATATTTTAAACCAAAGAACTGCTCATTGATTTATCTATGTCAAAATTTATCATGACAAGATTCTCTAATTTGACAAACTATTGAAAGGACTTTATTTTAAGAACACATTGAACTCCTATTTTAAATCATGTTAAATAACTGAGGTAGGATAAGTCTAGAATAATATTTTGGGGTTCCATCCACTTCACATTAATATCTATCCTAGGAAGCTTCAAGCAAAGGACCCATGGAAAGGAAGTAGGGAGGACAGGTGTATGGTATTCAAAACAATCCCATGCCACAAATTAAAGCCAAAAGGATTAAAGAGTCAAAATTTCCCAGAAATAAAATATATATAAAAAAGATGTAATGAAGCATGAACCAGTAAAATAATTGGATTGCTCAAAGGTTCTTCTCTGTCTGTGAGCTGAAAAAAATTATCACTCACACAAAAGGACACCATGGATGAAAGAGCCTAAATCATATCTCAAATGCAAAAGAAGCGATCCGAGAATACTCAAAAGACAAAAGTCTAAAAGCATCAAAGAATGCAAAAGGAATGAGAATGAGGAACAAACAAATACACCTGTCCAAACTCTGTTACGATCCTGTGGTGTCTCATCCAAAAGAAACCAAATGAAGAGGTAAATGAATCTCACATTTTGGCCTTAGAAGAGTTATCCGGATTTTGAAAACCTGGTTACCTTACCCTATTGGACTACAATCAATGATAAGTTACGAATCTTACACTCCTAGAAAGGTCTATATTTTTAAATAAATATTGCAAATGATTGGGATGAGTTGGTTTAACAGAATGTCATAAAGTAGTTTTGGGTTTCAAAAGATAGTTTTTCCAAAGATCTATGTTCACCATCCAATCTCCAATTGTTGCTACTGCAACCACTACCCCAAAATAATTTCCATGTTTTGGGCACCCCTTTAATTTCTTAGATTTTGGTTTTACTTAGACCTTTTTTCCCTTTGAAAGCTATCATTCATTACTTGGTTTCACCCTGAGTAAGCTAAAAAAGTTTTGTTTTTTAAACTAATTCAGGAAAAAATTTAACCCGACATATTGGAAAAATTTCCATGTTTTCGCCAACACAGTGAAGATTTTTCGCTTTTCCTTCCGACATTTTCAAGACAACTTAATGATGATCTTTGGTCTGTGGTGTTCGAACCTTCTTGAGATTTTTGTCGATGTAGCAAATTTTTTTTTCCTTCCAATCCGACACTTTGCAGTGTTTTTATGAGTTTGATTGATCCAACACTTTGGGAGTATTTATATCATTCCGTCGACACAACAGCTACCTTTTGGTTTTTGATCCGATATCCTTCCAACTGACCATGCAATTTTGTGTTGCGGGGTTTTTTTTTAAGATTTTTTGAAAAAGTGTTTGAGTTCTAGCCGCAAGTAGTAGCAAAAGTATTTCCTTTGTAGCCAGTTTCCTAGTCGAGTTGATTTAGTTGGGGAGAGCCGGTAGCAGCGACTATCTTTCCTTTTCAGAACCGATGCTAGCGTGTCACTTAGGCGTTTTCCTGCCGATCATGTCTTGTGCTGCAACATCGGAAAGGTCAAGAAAAGGCCTAGGTGGATGACTTTTTCGTAGGAGGAACCGATGGTTGAGGAAAAATTATTTATTTGAAACTGTTGCAATCAAAGATTTTTCTCTCACCCTGGCCGATACAGTTTCTGTCGATGAGGTCTTAGGCGTGGGTGCCAAAATGACGTTTTACCTTGCACGTCCAACTTTATTACCCCACCTATTGATTTTAATGCGTCGTCATCGTTTCTTTATATAGAAATTGAGGTTTTCTTTGGGTTGATTACTGTTTTGGGCGTTACGGGTTGTTGAAGACTGTAGAGAATCTGTTGTTTTGAGCTGCACCTACCAAAGATTTCCATCTAGAACTTATGGAGTTTTGGGAATCATGCTCTCAATCAACCGAAAAACTTTCCTTATCACATAGGATATACTCTGGTTGTGACTTGTTTTATGGTTTTATTCTTTGGTCTTCATGGTTTGATGTTTTTGTGGGTTTAGGTTTTTCTTTTGGCAAAGCTAGGGTTTTAGTGGCTTCCACCATTTTTAAATATTTTCCCTCAGCCTCTTGGTTTGTTTTAAGCATTTTGATGTGGCCATTCATTGGTTAATGTAGCTCATAACTAGTTTTTTTTATACTTTTAACGGCTCCCAGTATGCTCCTGCCCAAGACCTCTCTAATTGTTCAGGAATGGGTAACTCAAGGCCTCTACTATGTAATTATGGGAATGAGAGGGTTCGAGCTTTTCCCTGACCCTCCTTCACCTGGTTCTTTTTTTTTCTTCGGGGACCTGGGTGTGCGAATCCTAAACAAAAGGTTTTTGTTTCTAAGTTTTCTAAACCTAGGTTTCCCATCGAGCAGTGTTGTCCCTGGTAGCCGGGACCGTGGTGTCATCATTTTCTCTAGTTTGTTGCTCTGTGGGCCTTTAAAATTTCATACATAAGGTTTGGAAAGTTGTTTTTATCAACCCCTGAATTAGGATGCTTGGTGAACTCTTAGCACGTCATTTCGATCCTGCATGCGAAATAGGTGTAGTCGCCCAGTTTTGAACCTACTTTAGGTTTGGTTGTTTTTAGTAGTGTACCAGGGTTTATGTGCAGAGTTGATTTCTCACAGCTAAAGATGATATGGTAAAATACTCTCAAGCTTGTTCTAAAATAATAATCTGTTAGGAGTAATGATAATTTCCTTATATGCATTGCAAGTTTCATAATTTTTATTCATTTCTTGTGTGCATGAATATATACATTTTATGATGATAGGAATGCTAAGACAGGTTCTGTGTGTTTACTACAGGCTCAGTCTACATCCAATACCATGCCTAAGAAAGGAAAGAAGAAATCCAAAGTTGCAGACGAAGAATTAGATGTAGAAATCATGCCTCTAGTATAAATAATATATGAGGACACTAAATCTATCACCGAGGCCGAGCCTGAATTCAAGTGTGGGCATATTTATCATATGATTAGAGGATCTAACCCATTTTGAAAACATATTGAAATTAGGAGTTACAAAATTATGCACATGAATAGAGTTGTTTCCTTGCTTTGAGGTGATTGGATAGATTTTGTCTAAGGCTTATGCAAAAGGGATGATCATGTGCAATGTTGAAGATAAAGTGTTTTCCTCTTTCACTCCTGCATTTATAGTCAAAGCTAACAATTTTCCAGTTTTAGAAGTTAGAATAACCAATGATTGGCTAAATACCCTGACTATTGATTACATTGGATGTGTGAAGATGACGACAACGAAAGGAGAGTCCTTTCGACAAAGGGAATCTGGGGATTATGAGACTGCTAGTATGCGCACCCTGTATAGGATGGTATCCATAATGATGAACAAGATCTTTAGTGGAGCCGATTGAAGATTTTACAAGATTGGGCGGATACCACTAATGTACCATGTAACCATGGAGGGGACTGTGTTCAATTGGGAAGATATCATATCTAACGGTTTGTCTTCTTGTATAACTACAACACAGAAGGTTTGAACCGACGGAAGTCTGATTTTATATGGGATCCTTTATGATTGACTGTATACTCTGTTTACGTCCATTTGAGAAGCTAAACTGTAGTTGGAAGGAAGGAAAAGCACCCATCTATGCAAAATAATAGATTTTATGGGCTCACAAATATCACATCTTTTACAAGATCATTTGTGAGTTGTTCTTAATGCCCCTTTACCAGTTAATTTTCCTTGAAGAATGAAAATGCTTGTCTGAGGGTGCTCAAGAAGTTATAATGGAGTATGGAGACTATTTCTTTTCCAATGAGGGATCCTACTTGAGGATGTATGGGGGAACCAAAGCCCCTTCATTGCTTCCCAAGTATGCCACTGATTATGTGGTACATAAAGAAGTAGTAAGACAACTCTTCTAAGATGCTTTTGAGAGTTAGTTTTTTGATGTGAAGAAGGTTGTTTTCCCTCCAATGACATTCTATGTCGGTAGTTATAAGTTTTCCAAGGTTAAAAGTGCACTAGATTTTGTGAGAGATCTAGAAATTTTCCATTTTGGTGAAAAGAGCGTTCACGGAAATGATGCTGAGGGTAAAGTGGCTGCACATCGTGCACTTGTGAAAGTAAATTTTGAGTACTTTGATAATTTCGACAAGGAAGAATAAGTACATAGAAATTCTTGTAATATGACTGCTCTAAAAAAATGTCTAAAGAAGAAAATTACAGTCATAGGCGGAAAAGGAAGCAACAACAGTACCTCTGAACATAAAAGACAAGAGGAAGAAGATGCATAAAGAGAGAAGGAAGAAACAACAAAAAGTTTAATAGAAGGTGGAATAAAATTGTTGGAAGAAGAAGCTACTAGAGAAAGGGAAGAAGAAGAATTAGCTAGAAAAAAGGAAGAGGAAGAAAGAACACAGAAAGAATTAGCTGAGCAGGAAAATTAAGAAGCATATTGGATAGCTCTAAAGAATGTAGAGGAGGATCCATAGTAGATGACCTCAATTGGTATTGTAGATGCACAGGAGAATGCTTATAATGTTAGTAAGATGAAAGGAGCAGTTGACCAATATAAAGATAAACTGGTACAAATGAAGGACACCTTGAGGAAAGAGCAAGGAATAGGCCGAGAGACAAAGAGAAAGTATGATGCCACCCTTTCACATTTAGAGAGGCTACAAGAGGCCTATCAGATCCTCGAAGCAGAAAAGGATGCCTTGGTATTGTCAAATACCATTATCAGTGGAGAAAAGAAATACTTAGAAGGAAAATTTTCTGATTTAGAAACACAAAGGGCCACAACTAATACTCAAATAGAGGATTTAAGAGCCCGATTTGCAGAGCTGGAGACACAAAACAGTTCTTTGGAGACTCTGTTGGAAGTAGCAAAT
The DNA here is from genome assembly GCA_001517045.1 of Pseudotsuga menziesii. Taxonomy (NCBI): domain Eukaryota; kingdom Viridiplantae; phylum Streptophyta; class Pinopsida; order Pinales; family Pinaceae; genus Pseudotsuga; species Pseudotsuga menziesii. The sequence goes on from LPNX011134918.1 coordinate 282,066, forward strand.
GAGCAGAAAATGGATATCACACGACTCCATGAGGAAACTCTCTTGCTAAGGAGTGTTGGGGCGCAGACCTTGAAGGTCCTTAATTTTGACAACTCTGAGGTTTTGGTGTGAAGCTTGTAAGCAGAGTTGCGGTCCAAAATAGTCTTAGGGGTTTCGGGGTTGGGTCGAACCCCCTCTTTTTGTAAATAACCCATGGTTTAAGCCCATGGTTTTTAAGCCCATGGTTTAAACACATGGTATTGTAATAGTGCACTAGTATAAATAGGCACTTATGTAAAGGAGAAAGATTTTTTTTCGAAGGTTTTTGTATGATGATAATTTGATGCGAAGAAGCTAAGGCCTATTTTTTAGGTTTAAGGTTAATTCCTAGCTGTGTGCGTGGACGACCTCTACAGCTGAGTGTGCAAAGGGTTTTGTTAAGAATAAGTCCCAGATGTGTGCGTGGATGACCTCTACAACTGAGTGCACAGATCAGAACTGTGTTGTTTGTAAAGAGTTGAATATAAACGCAGTTCTGTGGACGTAGCCCCTACACTGGGGATGAACCACATATATCTTGTGTTGTGGTGGTTCTTGTTTATTTTGTTCCTGTTATATTTTATGCATTTGATAAGTAGGTGAATGATAAGTAAGATATACTGTTAAGTAATAAATTCGTTGTGAATTCCCAGTTAAGGGTTAAGCAAGTAACTGTCTGTTTATATAAACTACGAAGCTATTTAAGTGAATGTCGAAGCTCTGTATTGTATAAATATTCTTTGTTAAGGCTAAAGGTACAGTAATATCCCTCTTTTTCCTGTAAAAACCTGATTTTGCGGCACCCCATAGCTGTTTCGGGTGAGATTGCAACCAGTTCGCAGGTTGTTTCCGAAAGGGCCAACACTGTGGGTCTCTTTGTTGGTTGGTAAATAAAAGGATAAGAACCTGGGTCTGCCCTCAGCAGCCAACAAATTGGTTTCGTTGCTGGTTGAACCAGTATCTGCTCAAGAGGGATCTACATCGTACCTTGAGGGATATGTTTTGGAGGCCCTCAGTAAAAGAAATCAGTGATTGGGTTGAGGATACCTATCTGAAATTTGCTGAACAAGAAAATAAGGATCCTCGTCGTAGCTCAGACGACTTTTTGCAAAGGTATGTTTTTTCTGATATTTATGAAATTTTCTTTGGTAGTATCCACATAGAATTGCACCAGTGGTTATCCAGGTTAACAGAAAGAAGGAAAAACTTCCAAGAAGATCAGTCTCCTGCCTGGACCCCAGAAAGAATTAAGCTGTTGAAAAGAGTGAACAATGTGGTATCTAGAGCTGTTGACTTCTGGACAACGCGAACCCTTGAAGCATTTGTGTCGGAGTTCGCCATCGACACACATACTTCTTTCAGCGAAGCAGAAAGACAGTTCTTCAAAGGACTAAGGGGTAAGTACCTGAATTCATTAAGTCTAAAAATTAAAATTCTCTTGGCTGAGAAACACATATTGCTTATCGAATCAGATTGCTAGATTTATTGCTACTAACCTATGTTTGAAAGCGAAAGTGACTTCGACGAGCAAAGTGGTTTTCTTCGCAACGGTAAAAGATACATGAGAACTTTTGGAACCTATACCCTAGGCCAGAATACCGATTATACCCCTTTAATCCTAGAAGAGTCTGAATCTGAAGAAACCCCTTTTGTTAGAAACCCTCCTATAACTCCACAACGCAGATCTGTTATCCCTGAGAACCCGTCACAGTCTGAAAGTAACCCTAGCCCGAGTAGTCCTATCACAGGTTAGTCTACCTCAGTAAGTCCCCCCCTGTTACCAGCCCTCTTCCTCCCCCTCCTCCCCCCACTCGATCCACTATGGCCCATGTAAATGATGATATCAAGCTCCCAATCTTTAGAGGAACTGGATCAGAGGATCCAGATCAGTTTTGGTTCTTATGCGAAGCTGTTTGGACTACTAAGAATATTATGGATCAAAATACAAGAACAACGCAGCTGGTCACCTCTTTCAGAGACCGAGATTTGACCTAGTTTATGAAGTTTTCCAATACTCAGAACTATATCTTGGCTGATATTAAAAAAGAAATGATCAAAGAATTCAAGAAGCCTAAATCAGAGTCGCAGTCTATAACTGAGCTAAAAGAAATTCAACAGAAGTGAGGTGAATCAGTATGGGACTTTGATCAGAGGTTCAGGGTTATGTTGGATCAAGTTAGTTTCACTATTGGACCAGAACAACATAAAGAATGGTTCATCGCAGCACTATTTCCTCATATCAGGACTCCACTTATGCAATAGAAGGTTGCTGATCAAAAAGAGGCATTGGAAATTGCTATGAAACTTGAAACAACTCCTGTTGGAGATAATTTTGGAATAGCCCAAATACAAGCACAGTTAGCAGAAATGGCTTTGGAGCTTCGCTACATGAAAAAAGGGAAAGCTACTCGTGAAGAGGCTTGGTGTACATGATGCAAGATAGAAGGTCATGACAAAGAACAGCGTCCTGCATTAAGAAATTATCTGAATGCTGGTGCACCGAACCCGTTTAATCCTAATGTCCTATATTGCGAGATCTATAGAACAACTGGCCAGCATTGACCTGAAGATTTCTATCTGCTGCAGAGATATGTTCAAGTACCTAAGAATCCCTACTGCAAGTTCTGTAAGTCAGTTGGACAAAACGAAGATGAATGTCATAGCTTTGACCTCATGAGAGAGCGAACCTATGATGCTTATAGGGTACAACCCGATGCACAAGGCAATGATGGATATGGTAAATGTGGTAGTACATCAGGTCGAGGTAACTTCAAAGGTCATGGTCATGGTGGTATGCCTGGAAGAGGTCGAGGCCAGGTTATTTTCTATAACTGTAATCAGGCAGGACATGTATCTAGAGATTGTCAGAACCCAACTATGACATGTCGATATTGCAGAGCAGTCGATCATGTGATTGAGCAATGCCCACAGTTGATAGCCAAGATACAAGAAAGAAATGGCACTCCTACTTAGAATCTTCAGATGATTGCTGTAGAGAAAAGACATGTCCCAGCCATTAACGTTGTTGCAAGGAGTGGAGCTACAACACAAGCACAAAATAAGGAGAAACAACTTGATGAGGCTTGGGTCCACAAGACCCCAGAGAAAATCCCAGCCTTCGATGTTGGAAGAGAAAAAGGAACATTTATGGAAGCTAAAAAAGACTTTGCTAACCCAATAACATCAGTAGAAACTACGCAACAGCATCAATAGCAGTTATAGTTTCAAGAAGCTTCGCCGGATCAAGTAAGTACACTAACATCATTTTTACAGAGTTGTATGAAGCTATTAAGAAATCAGAATGCTTTGAATGAGTTACAGAAAGTTATTCAGTCTTGCAAACCTCAGCAAAGCTCTGATAGAGGAAAAAATGTTAATAGAGTTAGAAGGACTGGAAGAGAAATGAGATTGCATGCTCAGATAGGAGATTATGACATGACTGATATCATTTTAGACCTAGGATCAGAAGTGAATGTCCTAACTAGGAAAACTACGGAACAAATGGGAAGACCTACGCTTGAATGGTCCCCTATACAGTTGAGATTAGCCAATCAGCAGAAGATTGTGCCCTTGGGAAGATTCCCTAGTGTACCAGTGGACATTGATGGAATCAGTACCTTAGCAGATTTTGAAGTCATTAAAATAATTGATGATAGCAACCCCTATCCAGCATTGCTAGGAATTGAATGGGCACTAGACAACGATGCAGTAATCAACCTTAAGAACAGACAGATGAATTTTGAAGAAAAAGGCTTGAGAGTCATAGTACTGTTGGACCCTTCTCAAGGAGAAAGGTATACAGAACCAGTCAGAGATGAAGATCAGGATGTTTTAGATCATATTTACAACATCACAGCTAAAGAACAAGATCATATTAACCCTACTGCTAAAGGTATAATGGATTGGCAGTGTGATAGTTCTTGCATGACTGATTCGGATGAAGGCCTAGAGAATTGGCAGAATAGACTTTATGAGCTGCATGGACATTGATGTGCAAGAATTACCAAGTCTATCAGATGGGTTGGCTCACAGCCAAATATCTTACCTACTTTTGATGGCTTGACAGACCCATAAGATTTTATTGTACAATTCTCAGAGCAAGTACCAGATTCACAGAAAATGGAGACTCTAGATTCAGTATTCAGAGCCACAGCTGCCAGATGGTGGAATGGTCATAAAAAGTATATTCATAGTTGGAGAGCTTGTCAAAAGTTTCTTCACCTGAGATTCAAGGATCAACCTCAAGAGGTGCGAAGCAGATTTAATGGTAAGACTAGCCCTTAGGAACATTTGGAGCAGTGTTATGAAGCATGAAATCATGTACCTTGTGAAGAATGGGTATACATGTTTGTACACACTCTAGAACATGTAGCAAAGAATTGGTATGCGGAGGTGGAGCTTCGCCATGGTACTGTAAGTTGGGATAGCCTTATTGATAGTTTTGTGCTTACATTTTCTATTAATGAGGATTGCCCTACTTTGGACGCAGCTATTAGGTTGATCCATACTAAGGTATTTGATGATAAAGAAATAGCTGAGCACCAACCTGATTGGAAGGAACAAGAATCTAATGCAGTAGAATGTTATAACCTCGCCATTGATGAATATGATGACCCTCACAACATTAATATTCCTGAGTCAGAAGGACATTGTGAAGTACATGGACCAGCAGTCGAATCACCTGAAGTAACTTAGCCCTTGAAAACAAGGAAAGTAAACATTGTATTAGAAGAGATGCCTAAGTACGCTACCATTGGAGATTATTGGGACGAAGAGATGGTAAGCAAAGTGACTGAACTCCTCCATGAGTATCAGGACTTATTTCCGATGAATTTCTCAGAAATGAAAGGTATCCTTGGTGATATAGGAGTGATAAAAATACCTTTGAGACCTGATGTGAAGCCTATGAAGCAGCGCCCTTATAGGTTGAATCCTAAGTATAAAGAAAAAGTAAGGATGGAGCTAGATAAGATGCTCCCTGCAGGAATCATTGAGCCTGTCAAAGAGTCTGAATGGGTCAGCCCGATGGTGGTACAAGAAAAGAAGACCAAGGGAGAAATCAGAATCTGTGTTGATCTGAGGAAGCTGAATGATGCATGTTTACATGATCCTTTTCCTACTCCCTGGAGTAAGACACATTATTACAGCAACTGATTACCTTACTCATTGGGACGAAGCTCAACCAGTCAAAGACTGTAGCACTGCTACAACTGCGAAGTTCATATTTGATAAAATTTTGTCAAGGTTTGGATGTCCGAGAATTCTCATGAGTGATCAAGGATCACATTTTCTGAATAAGACTATTGAAGCATTGACCGAAGAATTTCAAGTATATCATCAGAAGAGTACTACCTATCATCCTCAAGCAAATGGAACTGTCGAATCCTTTAACAAGATCCTTGAGCACGCTCTGACGAAGATTTGCAATGTCAACAGAAATGATTGGGACCTTAGAATTCCAGTAGTATTATGGGCTTATAGAACCACTTGCAAGAAATTGACAGGCCATACACCTTTTAGGCTGGTATATGGACAAGAAGCAGTTATTCCCATGGAGTACATTGTTCCTAGCCTCAGAATATCTACCTTTATAGAGATGGATGATCCATCTATGTTGAATGAAAGGCTGGCAAGGATACTGGAACTAGAAGAAGACAGATTCATTGCAGGTTTCCAGCAGCAAGTGCAGAAAGCTAGAGAAAAAGCATGGCATGATAGGCACATTAAGGAGAAGCATTTTCAGAATGGTGATCTCATGCTCTTGTACGGCAGTAAATTCATGAAGTTCCCAGGTAAGTTCAAGACACATTGGAAAGGACCTTACATAGTTCAGAAAGTTACCGATGGTGGCGCAGTTCAATTAGCTAAATTGAATGGAGAAATTTTTCCCTCCATGGTGAATGGAAGTATATTAAAGAAGTACAAGGACAAGCCTGTACTGCCCTGATCAGAAGTAATAGCAAGAAGAAGAGTCTAAGTACCAAGAATAGTTGAAATTGGGTACTAGACTATAATGAAGCTGTTCTCAGAGAAGATTTGGCAGATTGTTGGAAGTTTGAAGGTGGTGGAAGAAATTTTGTCGTGGGTCGAAGGTCAATATTGTGTCAAAGGCCCTTGTTGTGGAGAAGCTAAATTTAGTGGTTGTGCCAAAGATGAAAGGTGTGTCGAAGCTTAAATTGTGACCGTTGGAAAAATCATATTTGGCGGCGCTGGTACGTTAACTGTATTAACTGCTTGTAATGAAGAGATTTTGGGAAATCTAGCGCCATTTGGACAAGATCTACAGCTGCTCTGTTAGATTTGGTGTCTTTAATGCACAGTTATGGCATATTTGGTCGTTGGATTCTATAAGAAGACACCCAGGCTTGCGAATCTCGCATTATACATTTTCTTGAGTTGAGTCCATGTCAGTTGATCGCGAAGTCCAGGAATTGTTGAGCAAATTCAAAGAGAGGGGTCTATAGAACCTTATGAGAAATCCACCTGCATCCGCACCTTACGAAGAGACTCCCCCAGTGCTGAATCAGCCAATGTAGACATAATCAAACAAAAAGAAATATAAGGCAAAAGTTCGTTCTAAGCGGAACGAAGAAAGGAACAAGCCATAAGGGAAGACACCAGAGGATCGTATGATGAATCCTCCTGGAGAATTCGAAGATATTGGTGAGGATTATAATGTTGCACTGCAGTGTCCACCATATCTTCCACCTATTCGACCCAAAGTTCAGCCACCTCGGTGAACAACCAAGTTCACATTACGCACCCCTTTGCTTCCACAGGGTGTGTAGTTGGTCGAAATAATGACAGGGAAAATAGACCGGCTTAAGTACGCAGACCATGATACGAATGATCGTGGGAAATTTCCGCAGTTCGCACCAGGGAAATACTTGCACTCTGTCCCTTACCCGGAGACCTGTACGACGCTATTGGAAGTGAAACAGTGGGCTGCTAGCTTGGAGCAAGCTGGCCTGTTGAAGATGCTCAATGTCCCCCACTTCGGTCGCAGCATGCAGGTCACCATAGTGGTCAAATAGCTATTGGCATTGGTGCATGATGGGAACCTATGGATAGGAAGCCAACACATTGCCATTGATGGAGAGCTCATTCACATGATTATAGGCTTGCCGAAGGAAGGGCCTGATCCTGGCATTGAGTTCATCGAAAAGCACGAGGATACGAAGCTAGCGCAGCACATGAAGGACCTCTTCGGCCTGACGAAAGGAAAGTGAGGTTATCAAACCTTGACAATTCGGCACCAGAACATTTGCTTCACTGCAAAGCTCCTAGCATGCAAACTAATGCGGAAGTGCAGACCCAATGAAGTACCTACCCCCATTGTCAGTATTGCTGCAAACTGTGCCGAAGGCTACAGTTACAATTGGGAAACGTACATTGCTAAGGAAATCCTCGAAGATGTCTGTGATGCACAAGAGAAAGGTAGACCCTTTCATTACTCATGGTTGTTAGTGATTATTGCACTGGTAGGATGGAGAGAGCCTACTGAGGCACAGTTTGTTGATGTGCTTCGGATATGCTTGGCGCAGCAAGGTATGCATCCCTATGGGTCTTGCAGGATAAGGCCCTACAGCAGATGATGAACTACGTGTTCACCTTTTATGCCATGAACATTTCATATGAGATCCTGAAGACGTCGCAGCTCAGTAATGAGCTATTTTCTTAGTATGTGGGAGTGTCCAATTTCAGGGCTGACATGCATCATGTCTTCATCCAGGCCCGCGTAGATAACAAGCATAAATGGTCGAAGTTGCCATACATGGTGACCCAGGAAGACATCCCCGTAGTAGTTCAGCAGTGGCCGGATGAATGGATGAAGGACGCAGGAACAAGGCCCAACATACAAGTCCCCCCAGTGATAGATGTGGGCGCAGGTCCTAGTCAGGCGCCGCAGAGTGACTCACCAGAAGAAAGTGAAGAACAAGAGAAGTCGCAGTGGAGCGGAGATGACCATGTCGGTGATGGTGGAGCTGATGAAGAGGAAGAAGAATCAGTCAAGAAAATCTTAGACCCCAATCGCCCAGATAAGCGCAAGTCTCTAGAAGTGGAGGAAGTTACGAAGCCTTCGCCTAGAAAGAAAACTAAGACGTCTAAGGGAAAGAACATCATCGAAGAGCCTGCTTTGACGATTGAAGAGCTTGATTATGCTCTGAAAAACTCCATAGAAGTATTAACCAGCAAATGGTCAGAGTTTGCAGCTACGCATCTTGATGCACTCGCTGGCGTAGCGTAGCGAATTACAGAGCTGAAGGAGTTAGCGAAAAGAACAGTGACTGGCATAGCAACAAGCAGTACCCTAGTAGGCGTGCAGCTAGATATGAGGCAATGGACAGCTAGAAACAACAGAGGAAAAGTACCAAGTGTAGCTCTCATAATAACTGACGCAGCATCTCGATCGCAGATGAGTATGACAGTTGAGATAGAATACACCAAGTTGTCTATGCACGAGCTGCATCTTTGTCAGTTGGCAATCATGAATGAGATCCGAGAACGTGACAACTACTCACACAAGTAGTTGAAAAATTCCATGAAGCAGAGTGAGAGCCTCGCGGTGCAGTTGGAAGAAGCTGAGCAGAAGAAGAGGGAAGCAGAAAACAAGCAGGCTACACTGGCACAAGTATTGGATGAGGCGTGTCGAAGTCTCCCTGACTTTGACATCCAGGCTAAAGAAGAACTAGAGCAAAGAATAGTCAAGCTGAAAGACTATGCACAACAATCTCGCAGCCTGATAGAGAAGATGAAAACAGAGCATGAGGCCCAGATTGCAGAGCTTCAACTTCACATCATTCCTGAGAGCCCACCAGAGATCAGGGAGCAGCGCCACAGAGATATTCAAGCCTCAACAACGAAGATCTCAGATCTTGTGAGCAGTGCATCAAAGCTGCCGGAAAAAAGTGTCAAGGCCTGGGCGAACTTGCAGGACAATCCAAAGGTAGAAAATCTGCAAGAAACCATTAAGCAGTGACAGATAGAGCTGGAGGCAGTAAAGGTGGAAATCAAGACATTGCCTCCTATGCAGAAGATGCTGAAGGTGAAGCATAGCAATGAGCTCCAGCAAGAAATTGTGTCCTGAAGAAGGAAAGAAGCACTGTTAGTGAGCTCCGTGTAGCCTCTCATTAACGAGGCCTTGGAGTTGAGCACTACTACGGAAAACCAGCTCAAAGTATTAAAGGAGTATGATGCATTCGTACAGGAAAATATTAGTGAAGCATATGCAGCAACACTACAAGAGATAGTGGAGAAGGAGCAAGCAGCTGAAGATATCATGCGCAGCCTCAACAAGAAGTTTACTATCTTCGCCAACAATATTCTCCAACCAGAAAAGCAACAGAGTGTCCTGGGAAGGGACACTGGTGAGTCTTAGGGGCCTATTGGGGTGCGGACCTTGAAGGTCATTAATTTTGGCAACTCCGCAGTTTTGGTACGAAGCTTGTAAGTGGACTTGCGGTCCAAAATAGTCTTAGGGGTTTCAGGGTTGGGTCGAACCCCCTCTTTTTGTAAATAACCCATGGTTTAAGCCCATGGTTTTTAAGCCCATGGTTTAAACACATGGTATTGTAATAGTGCACTAGTATAAATAGGCACTTATGTAAAGGAGAAAGAGATTTTTTCAAAGGTTTTTGTATGATGATAATTTGATGCGAAGAAGCTAAGGCCTATTTTTTAGGTTTAAGGTTAAGTCCCATCTGTGTGCGTGGATGACCTCTACAGCTGAGTGCGCAGAGGGTTTTGTTAAAGATAAGTCCCAGCTATGTGCGTGGATGACCTCTGCAGCTGAGTGCGCAAAGGGTTTTCGAAGAAAGGATCTGCAACTTAGTGTGCAGTTTTGGGTTGTTGAGAAGATCTGCAGCTGAGTACGCAGAGATCTGCAGCTGAGTGCGCAGATCAGAACTGTATTATTTGTAAAGAGTTGAATATAAACATAGTTCTGTGGATGTAGCCCCTACACTGGGGGTGAACCACGTATATCTTATGTTGTGGTGCTTCTTGTTTATTTTGTTCCTGTTATATTTTATGCATTTGATAAGTAGGTGAATGATAAGTAAGATATATTGTTAAGTAATAACTTCGCTGTGAATTCCCAGTTAAGGGTTAAGCAAGTAACTATCTGTTTATATAAACTGTGAAGCTATTTAAGTAAATTTCGAAGCTCTGTATTGTATAAATATTCTTTTTTAAGGCTAAAGGTACAGCAATATCCCTCTTTTGCCTGCAGAAACCTGATTCTGTAGCACCCCATAGCTGTTTCCGATGAGACTGCAACCGGTTCGCAGGTTGTTTCCGAAAGGGCCAACACTGTGGGTCTCTTTGTTGGTTGGTAAATAAAAGTATAAGAACCCGGGTCTGCCCTAAGCAGCCAACAAGGAGGAAAATTTATCAAGTGCAGTTAAAACTTACAGAGGAAGTATACAATGTTAATCAAGCTGAGATCATATTACAAGAGATCTTAGTTTATCGACTGACTTCAAGACGAGAACTAAATAAATTACGAAAGTCCTCCAAGGTCAGCTGACTTGGTTGGAGACCAATACAGAACCTCCAGAACATGCACCTTGAAAGAGTATAGAGAATTTTCATATCGAGCATGAACTCATGGATTTCAGCAGCAAGGCTACTGCAAAAATGACAGTTACATGGATACTATGCATGGACATTTATAAAAGAGTGATGACCACGCATAATAGATTCCATACCTCCTCAACCAAGAGACTTCAGGAATTTCCAGGACATGAAGAACACCTGAAGTACCTGCATGATAGGCTGCAAGAGGATGACCTCATCATACAACAGGTTAAAGGCTTAAATGAGAAAATATTAAATATTTTGGTTGCACAAGATGCATTAAACAATTGCTTGCTGGAGGACCAACTTAAAGTCACTCCTCAGAGGGTAGCAAAGATAAAATCACAGCTGGTTGTGCATGAGGTGTCATTCAGAATACTAGAGCCTATGTATTTCAGGACCATAGAGGAGGATGCAGCTACATGGAAGCAATCATGGATGGATTAGCTCAGCCCACCTATGCTTTTTTGTTTTATTCACAAGTGGATGTAATATTTTGTATTTATTCCATTTTCCCAGTGAGCACACTAGAGGACAAAAAATTTGTAATCAAAGAGTTAGGGAAGTGCAAAGGGCATGGATAACAAAAAGTAATTTTGTAAATGTATAAGTAAAGGTAGAGTAGAATAGAAAGGGAACTTTTTCTAGCTCTCATATGCTGAAATTTTTTGTAAGAAAAACTACATCTTTTTATAATAAAGAGAACTGAATTTTTGTTGGAGGAAGGACTATATGAGATTCAAGATGGTTGTATGGATTGATGATTGAAGAATTATTTATGTTTTGGCATGCTGTACAATTTGTGAGATTGTTCTAAACTCGTTGAACTATTTCTGTGTTGATGAATGATTTCATTTTATGTTATGAATCTTATGCAATAAAATGAGTAATAAATGTTTTAACTTCACAAAGCTATCTTTGTGTTATTTTTCTGCTGTATTTATGTATGAATAATTTAATGGCTATCTGTAGGATTTTGTGTGCAAACAATAAAGTATATTTACGCATTTCAATATAAGTTTTCTCCCTGGGGATAGATTATAATATATTAGATTAGACTAGTTGGTTTTTGCTTTAGGTGATTGAGGGACAATTGATTCATGTAAGGTGAAAGTTAAGACCCTGCGCAGCTCACTACGCTACTAACCACTTGTGAGGTTTAGTTTAGTAACTTGCATATCATTCATAAAACATAAAATCACATAAATCCGATAAAATATACTTAAACCTTCTTTTAATTCTATGGTAGCCGAGCCGCTAAGCGGACGGATTCCCCATTCTGAATGATAAATGATCTAATTGGGAATGGTTATTGGGGAGAATCCCTACTGTTGGTACCTGGGATTCTTCTAGGCATCAACACCATCTCAACAAGTAAATTGAGATAAAATGACTTGTTGCTAGGAAAAAAACCCATAATTTTGCAAATAAGTGAATACAGGAACTGTTTGACCTAGGCACGTTGCCCTGATTGGTAGGATAGTTTTGTACCTTAGAATTATTTAAGCCTTGATTTTTTATTCCTTTTATCCTAAGTTTTGGCTTTGTTTTGACTTCATGTTTAATACCTTAGGTATTTATAACATTTTTAGCTCTTAGCTTATGCTCATATAAGTATTTCTAGTTCATTCAAAGTTTTTATAGTTATTTTTATATTATATTGATTACTAAGGCAAGCTGGCAGCACATGACCATTATTCAAGAACAGGGTACGCTGCCAGCTCAACGAGGATGAGATGTTTTGTAGGTTTTCAGTATGATACTAGAAGACTTCAAGATTTGTGCACATTACCATAATTTGACATCTGTTGTTGACAGTATTGGGTTTAAACACTTGGACAAAACCATCTCCCTTCATAATTTTCCATTACATTCTGTACTTTGAAAAAGGAAAGTTGGGAAACCATGGTTTTACAGGAATGAGGGTTCTTTCATACTTCTCAGAGATCTTGCTCTAGTGTTGCATCTGTAATTCACAATCCAGCCATGAGTGTGGATAGGAAAATTCAACTGAGTGGCCATTTGTGAAGAACAAAACCCTCCAATGTCGAATGGATGTAGAAATTTCCTTTGGCCCTCGAAAAAGTAAAGAAGATTGGTTAGTATAGTATGTTTGAAAGGATTGCAGAACATCATATCGGGGTTACTAAAACATTATGTTAGAGTTTTGATGGATCTAGGGTTCAAATTGGGGGTTTAAATTTCACAGTCACAAAGGAGTCCATTTCGCATGCTATTGGTGTTCTTCTAGAAGGGGAAAGGTGGTATAAAAGGAAAACAATCAATGAAGACTATAGCCATTACCTGTTACCTGCTCATAAAAATCCATATTGGAGCTAGGGCATCCAAAGGATTTTCTTTTCAAATAATGGCAGGATGTATTGCAAATTATTCAAAGCTATGTCACTTGTGAGGGACTATTTGGCGCTATGTATCGTTATCACATGAGATTCCTATAGCATGTAACAGGCGCAAACAAACTAAACCTCCCTTTTTATTTATTAAAAAGTCTGGAAAAGATGTATGTTAGGGTTCGAAATCATCCTAGCTCCTCTGGTAGTAATATGTTCCACCATGGGTTAGTTAATATTTTAATTACTCAGGAGTTAGGCAAACTAGAAAGGTCATGGTCCCATTTTCTCTTATAGGGGGGTTTCAAATTTAATCCTAAAGATGTAGAAAAAATAAATAGGAAGAAGGTTGTGGAGACTTCTGACAATACTGAAACAAAACCGTTGTCTAAAAATAAATATGGAGATTGTTATGAACAAATGGGTCCTGAAGAGATAACCTCAGCACAGCTACCCGAAAAAGAGCCTGAATGGGAAAATAATGAAAATTCAGTTTTAGGTTATGCTGATAAGATACATATAGTGGAAGAAATAACCTCATCATAGTCACCCGAAGAAGAACCTAACTGTATAAAAAATTACAGTCATGTTTTATGTTTTGAAATGCAGACAATTAAACAAGGACTGATTCAGACTAAGAAGTTTTCAAAGCGGACAAATTTTACACTTAAACCTCTAAAAATATATTCTAGACCTAAAACTAGACCAGTGAACAAACTCCGAATGAATATGTAGGCATTATTAAACCCTAGGTTTAATAAAAAGTAGGTGATAATTGTTCAAGACAGCTCTAGTGATGATGAGGAATGTAATAGATATAAGGAGTTAGAATTAGCCTTGCATCAAGTCTTTGATAGCATTAATCAAAGTTTCATACAAATTCCAGATCTATCCCCTAAAAGTTGCATTTATAACTCTAGTGACATACAAGATGATAATCTATCAAAGCTTCCTGAAGTTGAGGTTGGTAAAACACTAGAAATACAAGCAGAATGTAATGAGCAGGTTCTTACAAAGCAAGAAAAGGAAAAGGTTGCAAATCTTAACAAGAGGAACGTTACAGATGAATATACAGGAGGTAGTATGATACAATTGAAACATGGTAAATAATACAGAGAAATTGAGTAGATTAGAAGAAAAAATGAATATTTAAATCAGATCAATTGGTCAAAGCAAATACAATGCTAAAGGAAGATTTGCAAGAAGTAAATCAGTATTTTGCTGAGCTAATTCAAGTTTCAGAGGAAGCAGTGAAAAGGAGGAAAATGGTGCAAGAGGAAAAGGATCAGTTAATGAAGGACAAAGAGGAGCTGACAGTAAATCTGCATGGCATGAAGAAGGACATTGGGAGGTTTCAAGCAAATTCATGTGTGCTAGATGGGCTAGCCACATTAGCTGAAGCAACAAGAAGGATTTGAAGTGATCCTGACTTGACACATGTCATAAAATAAGTCTCCTTTTTTTATTTATATTTTGTCTATAATTAGAAAAACTTAGCCTTAAAAAGTGGATCTGTTAAACAAACTTTGGATCATGTCTTTAGTTCCTGTTCTATTTATCCTTGTAATGTTTTTTGAAAAGAGGAGACACACATGGGAGTCTGTCCTGGGAGACTGTGCAAACATTCATGTTTACTTGTCTAAGAAATTCTTTTGCATTTTGAATGACTTTTAATATGTTATATGAAGCTATGCCTTTGATCTAAACTGTTTTTATATTCTTCAGTTCAGTCTGAACTCTTCATGCTGTGAATTTTGTGTATATGTTTTCTATATTTCATTTCATGTATGAATGGGAATATTAAATACTTACTCATATTTGGAAAGTGTTTTCAAAGACCAGTATTCTTATATATTTGCTACAAATACGAATTGTGTGTTTATTGTTTGCAGTCATATATATGGTAAAGCTTATCTCCTGTACCTCATGCTTGTCATTCATTATTCCAAGACTCTTGTCTTTTACATTTGTATTGCTGAAGTTTTCAAACATTGTCTTCTGCCTTGTTATCCCTATCCTTTTGATTTGCATTTCTATCCAAACAAAACCTATAAAAAATAGTCTTTTACTTGAGGTTCCTGAACATTGCTGACCCCGTAGTCTAGGTAGCAGGCTTTAGGGAAAACATCTTTTGGCGACTCCGATGGGGAGGAAGCACAAATTATTCCTTGATTATCATGATAGGTCTGATGTGTTGGGTGGATATCATTAGATAATTGGTTTTTAGACTACAAATCATTTCCACCTATTCTTAATAAATAAAAGCAACTGTGGCTCTTGAGAATATTTGGACTAGGGAAAACCCCTCATTGCCTTTACATCCAGGGATCCCAAATCCTGAACAAATATTGAAAGAAGCTAGAGAAACTTTAAGCTCTACCCCATCAGGAAAATTTTCTCATCCCTCAACCTTGGATATTCCTGAATCTTCTCAGTTTATACTTCCTACTTTTGATCCACAATCTGAAAAGAGAAAAGAAGAATTAGATTCACTTTTTACCCCTTCTCAAGTTGAAAACTTTCAAGTTTTCACAAATCCCCTATTATTTGAAGAGGTTAAGGCTGAAGCATTACAAACAGGTATTTCAGAATCCTAAAAAGAAAGATATGGCTAAACAGTACCCTGATCTTCCACTAGAAAAGAAATAGAACCAGAGGCCTAGCAAGGCTAAAATTACACAGTTGGAAAAAAAAATAAGGGTAATCAAGGTTTTAATTTTGAAAATGAGCTGAATAAGTTGAAGATACCTGTTCCATTAATAGAATTGATGAAAATTCCTTCATTCAGATATCCTTCCTATAGAATGTTGAAATCATAAGCAACTGGGGTTTCTTCTGATGTCATTAATTTACATGATGAACATCCATAAATTTTTGTAGGTGCTCCTCCACCTAATCAGGTTGAGAAAATATCAAATCATCCTCCTCCTTTCTATGTTACTTTGACAATTCATGAACAAATGTTGTATAATTGCTTATTATATTGTAGAGCTTCTCATAATTTAATTCCTAAAGCTGTTATGGAAGCCCTAGGTCTAAGCATTACTAGGCCTTACCATGAACTATTAGCTTTTGATTCAAGAGCAGTTCAGTGCTTAGGTTTAATCAAATATCTGGTGGCAAAAAATTTCTCAATTACCTATGAAGAGTGTCATGATGGATGTAGTTGTAGTTGACATTGAACCAAAATTTGGCATGCTGCTTTCAAGATCTTGGGCTAAAAGAGTAGGAGGTACTCTTCAAATGGATTTATCCTAAGCCACCATTCCAATTTTTGGTGGTGAACAACGAAGGTTGTAAAAATAAGTTCAAATGGCCTATTTAGTAAGGGACGATGACAATCCTACTAATAATCCAATGTATGCTGTAGAAGAAGGTTTGGGCTCTTGTATGTTGCATTTAAGAAATGAGGACACATATGGTGTTTTTAAAGTAGAAAAGAAAAGGCTAGTTTATCATACTGCTGAAAAAGAAGATGAATTGTCGTAGATGTACTTCGATGGATCTTCATCTAAAGAAGGAGCGGGAGTTGGAGTTGTTCTTATTTCTCTTGGGGGTGAAAATGTTTCTCTGATGTATAAATTGGAATTCTAGACAACTAATAATGTAGCTGAATATGAGTAATTGGTACTGGGATTAAGAGCTGCAGAATATTTGGGAATTCAATAGTTGGATGTTTTGGGCAACTTTGAATTGGTTGTTTAGCAGGTCAGAAGCATTTATAAGGTAAAACAACAGCTATTAAAAGTCTACAGAAATGAAGTATGGGATTTGATTGATAATTTATTTATAGCATTCAATATTTAATTTATCCCTAGAGATCATAACCAGATAGCTGACTCTTTGGCTTTAGAAGCAACATTTCTAAGGTCCCACAAAATACTCAGCTCAGATATCCAATTGAAGTTAGGGATAGGCCTTATATTCGTGATAATATCAAACATTGGAAAGTATTTCAGGCTGATTTGGAGATTAAGAAATTCTTGGAATTGGCAGGTGTTTTTTCCAATTCTCAAATAGATGAAGAGGAGATGATGATTATGGGGATGAATTTCCTTCCTTTATAGAACAGTCAATTGCTGATCATAAGATTATTGAATTAAAAGAAAATTTCATTCCAAAAGGTCTAGTTCCATTAGAAAGATTGTTCCTTAAAGATGATACATTAGCAAAACCAGCTGTACAATCTTCTGAAGAAAATGTGAGTAACTGTAATATTGGAACTGAAAGTCAGCCTAAAATTGTTAAAATCTCTAAACTGTTGTCAGAAGAAAACATAAAAAAATATATCAATTTGCTAACATATATGTGAGATTTAACGCAACAAGCATGTGGGAAGGAAGTCAACTTTGCATTAGAAAGTAAATGAAAGAGCTTACAACCATGTGCCTTAGTGTCGATGCACTCCCTCACAAGACTAGCACCTTACCCCGATAGCTCCAACTTGCTCCCTAATTGCTCTCTGATGGATTAGGATAGGGTATCAATTCAACAGCATAACTCTACTATTCTTCTCTCTCCCTCAACTATGGAGTATGAGCTTGTATTTATAGGGATCAAATGGACAGGATGGTTCAGAGATTGGTGGGTGAGGTGGCCATAAGATCCTACAAAGAGGGATCTCGACCTTAACCAACCCAAGTGAGTAGGGATAAGGTTAGACATGAGGCTCTTGTTCTAGAAGCCTCGAAAAACCTCCTTTTTTTCACTTTTTACCAAGCGCACTACTTATACCCATTTATGACATAGCGGTGATGGGTAAGAACCGCACTAACGACATAGGTTAAAAGCAGTGGCACCACCTAGTTCTCACACACCTAGGGCGGTGCTGAACAAGGTACTGCTTGTCTGCTTGAGGGTAAGAGAGGTGTTGCAATTTTGTATGTTGGAACCAACACCTAGAGTAGGATTATCTTCAAGTTTGGGATTTTAGGGAAAATTTCTGTGTTAGGGATCCTATCACATGCTGGTGAAATATTTTGAGTGTAAAAGAATGCCCCCCAAAGCATGAGGCTAGAGGGATACGATGGGAAAGAGATTTGATAGAGCAAGTTATCACTTCAAGGTAAGAGCCAGGTTGATCGAAGAGTGTCATCGAACAACCATCTGCAATACATCAATACTTTGACTCATGAATAGATATAACCTCATCGTGGCTATAGACCAATACAAGATAGATCCATGAGAGGAATAAACAACCATGGATACTAGAATACAACGTAAATACATGTGATAGAGGACTCAAACTTGGACATAGCTAAAAGATATACAATGTAGATCTATGTAATATAGACATACATTTGAGCATAGCCACGACCATGCAAATGTGGATCCATGTTGGTACTTCATGCAATATAATCCATCGCAACCTGGGGAGCAAACTATGAGCGCTTAACAAATATCCAGGGTCTTCGTCTCATCTTCCACAAAGTACGATTCTATCCATGTGATTACAATGTTATGAAGTCGAACATGGTAGAAACCACTTGATTACCAGTCAATGAGGTGAACTGTTAACAAGTGCGAGGGAAATCACCATTGATGTCAATGATTCCCAAGGTACCCAAGTGAAATCTACTGAGTGTGAATAGATGTCTTGGTGTTGAACACCTAGCAAAGTCTTCCGATCAAAGGTCAATGATGTGAACCTTTGTCGATAGTGAGAGAATCTGTCATTGAGGCATATGGATCTCAAGGTACTAAACTTGTTTCTAAGACTACTTCCTAGATGATGAGTTGATGTCGACATGAATAGTCTCGTCGAAGGAGGGCCATGATGAATCCCACATCGATGACATGAAACTTGGAACAAAGTTTTGGAATATTGTAGATAATGTAACCATAGGACTGACCCAAAGTACTGACACAAAGGTTGTTTTAACTGCAGAGGTAGACTTCTTTCTTCCTTTGAACATTGGGCAGCACGATAAAAGACTTGGCAGCATGACTATACCAGACAAACACACAATGCAATAGTGGACAATGCAATCTTTCAAAAAACTCAAAGGAGTGACATGACTCATGAAAGTGGATCGACTTGTCAGTCAACTGAATACCCAATTGACTGAATGATATGTAGACAAGTGCCATGTTCAAAGGTGAGAAACAACTACCATTGGATTTGCAAAATGATTCCCTTCCCTTAATTCCCCCATCATGATTGATGAGTTCCTCTTTTCATTTTTACGAGTTCAAAAGAGGGTAACAAACACTCATTTAATCTCATCCGAAGACAAGTCCATTCCAATATATTTCAGGAAACTGAGAAAGCAGGGGTTCGATCCCAAAAAAGGGTCTCTCAGTGTTTAATTTAATGAGTCCAATGAAAGCAAACTCGACATCATTCATATTTAGAGAGTCTGAACGAAGACAAAAGGAAACTCCAAAGGGTCCTTTCTTGTAAAATAGTCTGTCCGATCCAAAAAAGAGATAACCTACCATCGGAGCGACGACTCTTCAAATACTTTTACAAGTATGAAGGAGACAAGTACTTGACAATCTCTTCACATTTACAGATTCCAAAAAGAGCTTAGAGGAGACTCCATTAGGTCTCTTTTTAACGATGAACAGTTTTACGAGCCTAAAAAGAATCAGAAAAAAGACTTGGAACTTCGATACTAAGTTCTGAGAGCATGACCAAAGTATCTGTTGGGCACCATTTTGATCTCTTTTTGCCACCTAGATACCTTCCATTTCCCTTCATAAAACCTTCATATTGATTAGAAAATATTTAAAGTCCAACCATGAACCTTGGTTAAGAGATATAATGTCATTGCTTTCTAATAAATTGAGTTTTGAGACTTTTAAATCATTTTAACTAAGATTTTTATTCAGATTACAGGATGTGCTAACTTCCCGTATTTTCTCCAAAGTTGAGCACTTGTAGGACAGCTAGGCATGAACTGGAAGATGGAGAAAAGATCCTCAGTGTCCAAGGATGGATGAAATTCTAACGGATGGATGATGTGGCTCTCACAGGTGTCCAGTCAACTGCAGTCAAAGGCGACCACTTGTGCTACCACTCAGCACAAAAGAAGGACGGTTCTGATTTTGCTGAGTCTCACAGATCTGATAGAATATCTAGATGTCTATGTTCATTAATTACTTCCTAGGATTATAGAATTTCTAGTTTTCTTTCGAATTGTATAAGTATTTCACAAAACAATGAAAAAAATCATCACGATTTGGGAGAAACGTATATTGTTTCTGAACTGCGTGGTTTTTACTGTGTAATCAATTTATGGTGAATACATTTAGAGTTTAAGTTATGTAATTCTTCAATTGGTGTGTGAACGAGGCATTGGAGGGCCCCCATTGTTGAGTTTGCACATTCTTTTACTTGCCAGTGAATGCGATTTGGGTGATTGCAGCGATTTGATTTGATGCACGCTGTTTAAATCGTGCCAATGGTATGTTTAATCTCTGTAGGATTCCATTTTATTATTTCAAAACAAGTTAAATTAGTTTCCAATTGGTTTTATAAAATGCCCTGTTGAATATTGAAAGAATAGCTTAGACTATGATTTCATTGTGCTGCTCATCACTTACATTTTCATGAGCTCTGTCATTTATTTGGTTAAATATTAAAGGAACGGTTCAGACTGTGATTTTACTATGCTATACATCGCTGCTCATTTAAAGATGAAGTGTTTAGAACAATTATAAATTATGAACACTTTCCTGTAAGGGAATTTGATGGTTAATTGTTCATTCAGTGTTGGAATATTAGGCAGAGCCTTGTAGTCTATTTCTTAGGGTTAGAGTTGTTGTTTAATTGTTTTTATTATCTCAGTGCTTTCACAAGTAGATTGTTTTCATATATAGATTACTGTGTAATTGAAAAGAAACAAATGAAGCTGTCCCTGTAAAAGGATTTTTGTATCTTTAAGTCACAGTATTTTTAATCTGTCACTAGGTTCATTTCACAGATAACTAGATTACCCAAACAAGTCTAGCTCTAAGTCCTAAAAATTGGATATGCCTCTAAGTTTACTGACTCGGATTGATATAAATTTAAGGTTTGATTTTCATCAGTAGATCAGAGCCCAACAGTATCGAAACAAATGCTCGAGGACTTTTTCCGTTTTAAGGAAGTATGAAAAATTCAAAAACAAACTTCCCATAGATTTTTACTATTTTCATTTCTACCCCTGCAAAACTCAATAGCAACATTAATTTCTCGAAAAATGACTTTTAATGAGTCATATGGATGGATTTTATAATGATAACGATTTTAAAATATTAAAATGACATTAAAAAACCCTAAAATAACTATAAAAGTCATTTCAAATAGTAAAAATCAAAACATTTCACTATTTACCACTAGTCAAGAGCATTTTGGAGCAACTTTGAAACGGATCTTCAGTTACTGATTTTGGTAGATCCGACCATCCAATTTGAGCACCGTTGGAGCTAGGTAAATGAAAAAACCCTAAGATTTCACTTTTAAGCATTTATTTCTTATTTTAGGAGGTTTTTGGCTATTTTAGGGAGGCCCTAAACTTAAAATGCGGGAACTGCTCCTGCCCCTTACAGGATAGGCGGTGCACCATGAGAACCGCACTTATTACACTATG
The DNA here is from genome assembly GCA_001517045.1 of Pseudotsuga menziesii. Taxonomy (NCBI): domain Eukaryota; kingdom Viridiplantae; phylum Streptophyta; class Pinopsida; order Pinales; family Pinaceae; genus Pseudotsuga; species Pseudotsuga menziesii. Next base: position 303,589 of record LPNX011134918.1, read on the forward strand.
CTCAGGTAGTGCCACCGCTCTGCGCAAATGGATCTTAGGAGGTGCCAACCGTGAGTTTGGAAAAATGTTGTGATAGGCAAAAATACAAGCTTTTAATTGATTTTGATGATTGGATATGTTTTTAACTAGTCCATTAATGGTTTTTGGCAGGTTTTCAGTGGTCGAAAATGGTGATATGGAAAGAATGGTAGCATGATGATGATGATGCTCTTGATGAAAGAAATGTGGGATGTATAGCTGCATTGAGGAATTGTGGCCTCCTCAATTTCTTCCGCACACCTAGTATGGTCTCTCATGAGAGATTGTTGGAGTATATACTCCATATGTGGAACCTGAAAAAACAATAATTCGAGGTGGGGGAACATGTGTTGACCATTGAGGTAGAAGACATCTACTTCTTGATTGGATTGTTGAGACGGGGCACCCCGATTTCATTGACTGGTTCCCATGGAAGGGATGTTGCTACTCAGGAGCTGATTGACCGCCACTGCCTTCCCGATACTAGAACTTCAGGGAAGAAGATTCCCATCAAGGCAGTAGTGGATCTTCCTCTTTGCACTCTTATTTTTACTATGTAGAGGTTGGCTGGGAGCCAAGGGCCTCATCAAGATTCTAGGGCACATATGTTGTATGTGATAGAGGCTATGGAACCTATCGTTTTCAATTGGGCAGAGGCATTTCTACCGGTCTTTAAAGATGAGCTGACCAAGTGTCGGTAGGGAGAACTAAAATATTTTGGCTATGGTTCTATCTTAGCCTGTTTCTTTTTTGAGCGGGTCCCTAATATGAGGCCCTAAGTGGTTTTTACTGAGTTTAGGGAGAGAGACCCTCGTATGCTGAGGTGGGTCAGAATCATCACCCGTAAAGGAGTAGGAAGAGCGAAGGTGAAATTTGGGGCTCCATTATTTTGATGGCTTAGTGACCAGATCCTCATGGTTGAGGATTATGCTTATGCAGGCACTAATTTTACGGGTGACCCTGACCTACCACTTCCACCTGGTGGATAGTGGGGAGACATGGGTAAGAAAAAAAACCCTAATATAGCTATTTGTGTTCTTTTGTTTTAATGTTTTTTTTATTTTTTATGTATATTAACGAGACCCAAAATTTTCATGCAGATGTTGGAGCTGCATGACTTGGGGATCTTCCCCACTGGACAGATGAGCAGGAGCTCTATTTGTTCAATGGGGAGATTTCCCTATGGGAGAGCTGGAGGAGAACCTAGAGAGGTTAACTTTGGACATACCCGATGCATCCATTGATGATCTCTTGATGCACTATCAAAGGCATACAGCAGGAGTGCCAGGTTGCTTCAGCCGTCTACTACGTAGAGCAGTGCGGGTTGTTATGTGCTACCATGAGCATCACTAGTTCTTACATGATGTATCACTGAAAGCTTCTATAGATTCATATTTTTTGTATGATTTTCTGTTTTTTGAAAGCCAGAGTGCTTCAGATGAGGTCTCATGACCTTTTTCTTTAAAAACACTTATATATATATATATATATATATATATACAAAAAAATTTCTCTGATGTTTATATGCTTCAAATGGAAAATGTATTTACATGTGTTTTGTATGTTTTTACTATTTATTTACAATGTTATGAACCATGTTTAACTTTCATGCTATGAATGAGAAATATACTATACCAGTCTAGGATATAATTTGCCAATGAATCAACAACCGCATTATCTGCCCTAGGGATATTCCTATAAGTAATGACTTCAAATGACCTTTCTAATAAACGTACTCCCTGATAGAGATGGAGTAGTGTAAGGATTCTGATAGTGTAAACCTGGTTTAAATGACAAACCACCAATTGCAAGTTCATGAACAATAGCAAGTCATGAATGTCTCGGGATGCAGCCTCAGTCAAAAGACCTATGACTGCTTCATACTCAGCAATATTGTTGGTAGCATGACCAATACAAACTGCTCTTGAACTCACTAGATTGTGTGCAGGGGAATACAGAACCCAAGCAGCTAAGGCAAGGTTCAGGGTAAGGTGGCAAGCACCATTGGCGAAGCCATAAAAAGCCATCTGATCTGCATAACCAAAACATGGTATAAACAATCTAGACAGTAAACTCAAAACCATATTGAAATTACCAAAACACATTGAAAATTCAAATAATGTACATATATACAAGGTACCATACATGAATGATCTAGGCATAGTACCTCTTTAGGTACAACCATTGCGAGGTTTCTCGAAGGGGATTCCATCATAATCCATGAGCTCGTAGGCCCCTTTTTCTAAAACCTTGGAAACAATAAAAGGAACATACTACATTGATTCAAACTTCCCTTTTCCTAGCTTATCATTTCTCTGATCATAAGTCAGGACTATGTATCCTTCATTATACACACGAGGTTCAACAGATTTATCATATTATGCCTTGACGTGTTTCTTATGTGCCTCATTAACCAAGGCATCATCTCATCTAGTTTCGTCAAGGTTGGTTAAGTATAAAAACCTTTCTTCCTCGGTAGAAGTATTAGCGAGAAGTTCAACGACAAGTTTCAAAGACGGAATCTGACACTGAATAGGTAGGACAGCTTCTAGTCCATATACTAATTGAAAAGGTGTAAAACCAGTTGTTATTTTCACTGAAGTTCTATAATCCCAAAGAGCCGAGAAGAGAGTCTAGTGCCAGTTGCATTTGTGATCTTCAACCATCCGACGTAGCATAGTTTTTAAAACTTTGTTAATAGCCTCAACTTGACCATTAGCTTGAGGTTAATAGGGAGTTGAGTTTTCATGGCGAAATCCTAACTTAGCACTTAACTCTACCATCATCTGATTCCGGAAATGTGATCCATGATCAGTGACAATATACTGAGGAAATCCAAACCTAGCAATTACATGGTTAAAAAGAAAGAGGGAGGAAGTCTTACCATCCTCTGGATATGTAGGAATAACCTCAGCCCACTCAGTGAAATAATCCATGGCTACTATGATGTAACCATGCCCCTCGGCTAAGGTAGGCCGATAATGCATGAAATATATCCCCCATTTGGCAAAAGGTCCAACGACAATGATGAGGTGTAACGGAGCAGATTGGGTGTGATTTTTCGGGTAAAAGTGTTGACAGGGTGGGAATTTCTTAACAGCCTCATGATAATATTTAAAAATAGAATACCAAAAATAGCCATCGCGTAGGATTTTCTGAGTTTTAGTCATCCCATAAAGATGACTGCCACATGCCCCAGAATGGCAGTCATTAAGAACTTTTTTAGCCTCGGTATGGGTGAGGCGTCATCAGAAAATGGTATATATACCACATCTATATAATGTATCATTGAGGATAATATAGTACTTTGTGTGGTGAAAAATGTGGCGACGATCCTCATGAGATATAGTAGGATGAAAAATGCTATGTCTGGAGATAAATGATTAAATCTCCATACCACGGGTCAGTTGTGCTTATTAGGAACATAAATTCATTTGGGAATGAATCACTGGGCTTAGAATATGTTAAAGCATAGGGAAGATCACACATCAGCTCAGCAAAAACTAATGACTTCTTTGAAGTAACTTTGGAAAATTCAAGGTCAAAATCCTGTAGGATAACAATCCATCGGGAGTAATTTCCCCCTAGCACCTGACGAGTCAAGATGTAGTACATAGGGTTTTGGTCTGTGAGTACAGTAGTGATGTGAAGTAGGATGTAGTGATGAAATGTTTGGACAGCAATGACCATGGCCAATGCTAGCTTCTCCACATGTGAGTATCATGTTTCAGAATCCAAAAGATTCTTACTGGCATAATAAATCACATGTTCTAGGCCATTCTGGTCCTCTTGAGCTAAAACCATTTCGATAGTAGTAGTAGAGGAAACAACATACAAGAGAAAATCCTTCAAGTAATCCAAGGGGTGTATGATGGGTGAATGAGTCAGAGCATCTTTGAGATTATCGAAATCTCACTGGGCCTAGTCATCCCAGAAGAATGGAGTGTCCTTCCTAAGGAGACGCATATAACCATGCATTTTCTCAATGAAGTTACAAAAAAAATGACGAAGAAAGTTTTCCTTTCCTTGCAAACTTTGGAGTTCAACCAGGTTGGTTGGGGAAGGTAAAGCGAGTAGTGCAGCAATGTTTAAGGGATCAATCTGAATACCATCCTCGGAGACTACAAATCCTAAGAGACGTCCCATCTCAATGCAAAAAACACATTTGTGTGGGTTCAGTTGTATCTTGTAATGGCAACATCTCAAGAAAATGTATCTAATATGTCAAGGATGGTATTCCCGCAGCTATGAATGTGCAGGGAGATCGTCAAGGTAAGGCTCCACAATTTTATTAATATCATGAAACACATAGGATATCGTGCACTGGAATGTGGCCCCAGCGTTCCTAAGGCCAAAAGGTAACTTCTTGTAGGCAAAGGTTCCCCATGGGCATATAAATGTCATCTTATGTTGATTGAAGACAAATATCTCAATTTGATTGTAGCCAAAAAAGACATCCATAAATGAGAAGATGACACTCCCAGCACAGTTATCGATAATCTGATCGATGTGTGGAGTCGAAAAGTTGTCCTTGGGAAAAGATTTATTCAAATATCAGAAATCGATACAGACTCAAATAGTTCCATACTTTTTGTTCAAAGGAACGATATTCGATATTCGATATTCGTCAGGGGTATAGTATAGATGAATCCTACCTTTAGAATTTTTTTGACTTCCTCTTTGTTAGTCGTAGTCTTTCGCGGATGGAATTGTCTCAATTTCTGCCTAACCGGTCTAGCCATAGGATAGGTTTTGATCTTGTGGACTATAATGGATGTATCTATCCCAGGCATTTCTTCAGAAGTCTAGGAAAAAATATCTCAGAATTATTTAAAAAGTTCTTTATACTCTTGAGTTTCATCTATTGAACAGTTTTTCCCTATGTGAACATATTCAATAGTTCCAGACTTGACTGATATGTCAATTGAAACCGTTTTGGTAATGTTGCATAAATTGCCTTCAGACTCAGAATCTTGCAACAAGACAAGTGTTTGTGGATTGTCGACAATATCAATACCCAAGAGAGATACAAAATCATTATCTATCGAACTGGTATCAGGGAGGAACGAAGATCTGTGATGGTGATCCGCCCATACGGATGTACTAGTATTCATAATCTCTATAATAGACTCGTTGGATTGAAAATTCTAGAAGAGATAATCTAGATTAGGAAGCGAAGGTTCTAACCAGCAGGGCAGGTGGTAAGGATCTGAGGCCACCAGATGAAGATCATGTATAGGAACATTGGAAACAGATTGGATGGCATCATAAAGTGCTTCATGCGGGCTGAGGGAGGATGTCTCAAAAAATTGTTTACCCTTAGGATCATAATTAAATGAAGAGATCATATTGACTATTTTCATTTATGTGCTAGAAGGGGTTGACGAAAACACGCCCATGAGGGCAGAGTCTTTCAACATCCCTACCCGAATCGACTGGTAAGGAGGAGGGGACTGACCTAGCAAAGGGATATTATTTGTCATAGTAGTGGTAACATCCGGTGTATAGAAATCCAATTTATCAATTGTTACAATTCTTCCCAAATGCGGAAACTGGAGGGTTATAAATACCGTCGAAGTGACAACAGTCATAGCGTAAAACCAGTTTCTCCCTAAGAGAAGATTATAGTCTAATGGGGCATCCACTACTTCCACTTGAATGGAAATAGTTTTTTCCCCCTAGCTCAAGTGAAAGGGTTGGCATAAGATCGTAGAGCTAGAAACCTCTTCCATCAAAGGCTTTTAGTGTTGTCAGTGATTTTACAAGTGCAAGAGAGCCAAAGGATTTCCAATAGGACAAAGACAAAACAAAGGTTGAAGCACCTTCATCTAGAACAGGCCTAAATACCTTTTTCCCAAATACTCTAGTTATGACTTGAAAATCAAGTTGGTGTGGTAATCTAGGGTTAAGGTTCTCTGGATTGAAATGAATCAGATTCATGTCACTCAGGTCTGTGGCTCCCAAAGCGGTTAATAATATTTTGGGTTGTGTGGGACAACTTTGGAGCACTTATAAGGTAGACATCACACATGGTGCCTGAGCTAAGTCTTCTATGACATTATAAAATTGTGTAGCTCAGGAATTAGGGTTAAAAATAGCCTTCCTAAGAGTACTCTTGGGTGGATGCAAAATCATGTCAAGATTAGGTTTCTCGATTGTTAAGTGACCATTGGACGAGGATGTGGGAGAACTAGTAGAAGGAGCTTTATCAGGAGAATGTTTCTCAATTTTCTTGTCCTTTGGTTTGTCATATGACTGAATTCAATTTTTTAGATTAATAGTATCCGATGAAATCATTTGAATTTCCTCTGTGGAACTAGAATTTTCCTGGTTAGACATGTGGTCTACCAGTTGTTGCTGAGAAGGAAAAGGACCAGTGAGAACTACCGGTGCAAGGTTACTCTTCAAAAATTTATTAATTTCATCACTTCAAGGACACTCTTTCATGAAATAATCACCACCACACAATAGGCAGGGATACTTCACTTTCTCTTTTCCTTTATTGTCATTCTCCAGTGCCGTAGGTTTGGGGTTTTCCAGTTGGTTTCCGGGTTTCTTGTTTTTACCTTTTCCTTTCTGCTTATTACCGGATGATTGCATACTTTGCACAACATTCAACTCAGTGAAAACCATAGGGTTGGAAGGATTAGGAGTGGAAGGATTGGGTTTTTTGGTAGCTTTAACAGTTGACAGGGGCTAAGATTGAACCAATAATCCGATCAATAGGAGCTTTTGCAGGTAGCTTAGCTGGGTCAGTGCTGGGTCGAGGAGCTTGAGGAATGAGGTCATACAAACTTCCATACTAGGAATAGACCAAGTCTAGATACTATACATGACTAATGGATTTCTCTTCAGTAACAAAACCCCCCATAGCCACATCTCAGGCAATGGGTGGCAACAAATATTTTGTAAACCAATCATCCAAGAGTTGGTCTGGGATATGAGATTTAATGAGCCTTCTCTTCCTTCTCCATTCATGAATATGATCTAAAATGTGTGTGGAGGTGTTTTGATGCAGAGAGGTTAAAAGGTCCATACTCATTTCATATCGAATGGGTATATAAAAGTGTGTGAGGAAAACAGTTGACAAAGCACTAAAATCCACAAATGAGTGTCATGGAAGTTCGATATACCACTTCGTGGCCGTGCCAGTCAAAGTGCACTGGAAGAGTCTTAATCGAATAGAATCATCCATCAAGGAATTGGGAGAACACCATAGATGGAAAGTCATAACATGATTTTTTGGATCATCTCCTTGCTTACCATCGAATTTTGGAATATCCAATGGTAACTTGGCTGGAATGGGAGGCCATGAATAATTGTGTTGGATGGGGTCATTGATCAATTTGGACAGATCGGGAAAGTCCAAAATTGCTAGGAAAGGTAACTGAAAATTTGGTTCAACATGCTGGCAATATTGATAAGGCATGTAACCACCAGTAGGACCGTAAGTGGACAGTAGGACCGTAAGTGGACAGATACATAGGCTACTGAAAAGGATGATGAGACGATGAACCTCCAAAAGGTGGACCTCCAGGGTTAGGGCTGCCAGGGCCACTAGGGCCATTAGGAGGATTAGGAAGAGGACTTCCAGGACCACTGGGACCACCAGGAGGAGGACCACTAGGCCCCCCAAGACCCCCGGGATGACCAACAGGAGGACCAATAGGACCTCTAGGACCACTAGGACCCCTGGGACCTTTAGGAGGAGGACCACCAAGACCCCTGGGACCACCAGGAGGAGGACCACCAGGATCGCTAAGACCACCAAGAGGGGGACCACCATAAGGTGACCCTCAAGGACCTGTGAGGGGAGGACCTCGATAAGGAGGCCCTCTAACACCTCCATACATATGAATAGGTATTCCTCCCAATGCTGGCATGTAGGACCAGTTGGGTTTCCCCCATGGAGTAAAAGTATTTCCAGGATATGGAATTCCAGTATATGACATGCCTGTAGGGGTAGATTGGTAATCCATATTTCCTACAGGTACTTTATTTATTGGGTAACCATACCCCCAGGAATCTTGACTAATGACAAGTTGTACCATGAAGGGTTGACCTGAACTCAATGGAGGGTTAACTATATTTATAGGAGGAACGTAAACAATGGATGTGCCTACATTAGAGGCCTATCTATTATGAGTAACAACTCCACAAGAAGTTAATGTAGATCATGCCAGGGGTTTCCCCCTAGAACTATAAGGTACTGATACAACTGCATTTGATGGTTGCCCCCTATCCCTAGAAGACCTAGGAGGACTATAAACATACCTAACATTTGCAACCTTCGGATCAGAAGTTTGACCTGGGTGGGGTGGAGTCTCAACAGGATCAATAGGTTTCATTGAATCATCCAGTGAATGATATCTATCTAGCCAAGGGTCCGTAATATGGGGAAGAAGAGCTGACATAGGTTCTTTATGAGGGACAGGAGTTGACAATATAGTATCTAGTCTTTGCATTCTCTCTTGAAAATCTTATGCACGTTGAATAACTGATTGAATTTGTCTATATTCCTCTTCATGTGTGAAGGATGTTCAGGAGAGGGCCTACATAGTCCAAATGAACCAATGGCATGTCCCATAGAGGTTCCCTAAAATGGATCATCTGGACCATAATCCGGACAAACATGACTATCAACACGACCTTCCACAGGACTGTGGAAATAAGTGTCACCGACAAGAGGTTATTGAGACAAGGGATTTGTATAAGAAGTGAATTGGTCTCAACTTTCTACAACTATATTCTCTTCCACATGGGAAGTAGTTTCAGCTCTTTGGTTAGTAGCTTCCATTGGATCTTCTCCTGTAACAGGAGGAAAGTAGGCTGGTAAGCCCTGTGTTCTTCTAGACCATCTCAAACGAAACTCAGCCATATTACATAGTCACTAATCTAACCTAGGGTTTGAAAGCTAAGAAAAAACACACCAAAAAACTTTCTCCTACTCAAGATATAGGCCAACAAGCAAATTCAAATGATAGGATGAGCTCAAATGGTCGGTCTCTCACAAGTATTGTCAAGTAGGTGCAACTCGTGATATACCACAAGGGTACGTGCGCAGTAATCTCCCTGAATTCGTTTTTCGGTGTATTTCTCCACACAATATGGTCAAAGGGATTTTCTCAGATAGATAGGGTATACTAGTGGGGTCTCCCGATATACTCAAGGTACGTGGGAGCTCAAATCGATAGTAGTGTTGTCTAATGCACAACCATTCACAAGCGGCCTTCCAGTATACAATCAAGTACATGAAGTACCTTTCTATATACCTCAAGGGTATGTGAAAGGCTGTTTGATATACCGACGATACATTAAAGAACCGTACAAGTATCAGGATGTAGTGTGGACAGGTAACGATAGCTCCTACGCTTAACAACGCCCGAACATGTCTCTAACCTAGCACTCAAATTTCTATACAAATTTTAAGCCTATAACTACCGTTAATTTTAAAGTGGCCAGTTAGGTGAATGCATGAGGTTTTGACAGAAAAGTAAAACCATGTAGATATGAAATGCAAGTTCATTCACTTTACCATTTAGTATTCGTAATTACGGGAAGGAGAGAGAGTGTTTTTATTTTCAATTTTGCTTTAAAACAAAAAAATTTCCCCAAACAACTATTCTAAAAAATCATTTTTCTGAGCATACAATCAAACAACACTTTTCTTCAAATCATCTCTTTTGAAAGCACACAGGTAGGGTAAGATCTCTTTTCAAATGAAGAATAAATACAAACATCACTCAAATATGCATATGCAAGCTATACTTTAAATTTTTTCTGAAGCATGGAAAGTTCTAACTTAAACTATTGATACTTTTTCCTTTTGATGAGATAATGATGCAAAAGAGACAAAAGAACAAAGGACTCCTGAAAGCTTGTCAGGCTAATCAAAGATCCAATGGCTTAGGCTCAATGAAATAATGACCTAATCTCAACAAATTTTGTTTTTAGAGCGAAAAGAATTCTTTCTCACACTTAACGAGAAATTGAAACAAGCAAACTGATCTAAGGGAGTCTTTATTTTCAGTGATAGTCTATAACAAGAAGAGATCTAATCTGACCTATATTTTCCAACTAACTCCTTTCAATAAAAACAAACTTACAAGCAGTAATGAATGATGAATCTAACCCAGCTTTTTTATTTGAACAAACAAGCAATTTACACATAAAATTTCCAGAGTTCAATCACTCAAGCAAGTTCAAACAAGTATGGACAAGACCAATTAAACACACCAAATACATAAAATCACAAAGTTTTTACAAAAACTTAAAAAAAAACAAATTCTGGGGTAGGCCTACCTAGCACCAAGTAGATAAAGTTGTTGACAGAGCGGTTTTGAGGTAGAACTGCTTCTTGCTCACTGGATTCAGGCGATGGAACCGCCTATTGCTAACTGGACTCAGGCGGTGGCACCGCTTCTTGCCAAAGGCACATGTGTGGTTCTCTGTAACAACCTAGAACACCAAGAGAGCAAAAAATCAAGTTAGAAATTCCAAAAGCTTCATAAAAAATGATTAATTAACCACAATAAAGAGCATAGAAAGTTAAGGTGGTTCAAATTTGAAGAGATATGAAGATTTCAAACAAAAACTTCAGTAGATCAGATGTAGATCTGACTGCAAAGATGGGATGATGGAGCTTGGATTTAGACAAGAGTATTTCAGAAACTGAGGAAGAACAAGATGAATCTATCCTCAGCAGAGTTGTCAAATTTGTTATCAGGAATATATCACCTTCTATGGATAGAAGTTGTTCCTCTGGTCTGAATGGTTTAGATCCAGAATAAATGAGTGAATAACTCAATTGAAGACTTTCCCTAAACTTTATAGATGCTTGGAATGCAACTCTGATGAAGGACCTGTAAATCATCTATACATCCATTTAGTGACTAAGGAATCCAATAACATATATGTGAGATTTAACGGAACAAACATGTGGGAATGAAATCAAATTTTCTTTGGAAAGTAAATGAAAGAGCTGACAACCCTATGCCTTAGTGTCGATGCACTCCTTCACAAGATTAACACCTTGTACCCGATAGCTCCAACTTGCTCCACAATTTATCTCTAATGGATTAGGACAGGGTATCAATTAAACAACATAACTCTACTATTCTTCTCTCTCCCTCAACCATGGAGTATGAGCTTGTATTTATAGGGCTCAAATGGATAGGATGGTTGAGAGATTGGTGGGTGAGGTGGCCATAAGATCCTACAAAGAGGGATCTTGACCTTAACCAACCCAGGTAAGTAGGGATAATGTTAGACACAAATCTCTTGTTCTAGAAGCCTCGAGAAACCTCCTTTTTTCACTTTTTACCAAGGGCACTGCTTGTACCCCTTTATGATCGAGAGGTGATGGGTAAGAACCATGCCAACAACATAGGTTAAAGGAAGTTGCACCGCCTCGTTCTCAGACACCTAGGGAGGTACTGAACAAGGTACCACTTATCTGCTTGAGGGTAAGAGTGATGCTGCAATTTTGTATGTTGGAACCAACACCTACAGCAGGATGCTCTTCAAGTTTGGGATTTGAGGGAAAATTTCTGTGTTGGGGATCCTATCACATGCTGGTGACAGATTTTGAGTGTAACAACTTTCATGTACGATAAAATGCCATTTGGTTTAATGAATGTAGGAGCAATGTTTCAAAGGGCTATTGACATAGCATTTGTAGGTGAAAGAGAGAAATTTGTGGTAATCTATTTGGATGATATAACAACGTTTTCAGATTCAGATGAAAATCATCTTAAACATTTAGAACAAACCTTTTCAAAATGCAAAAAGTTTGGTTTGTCTTTAATCCCAAAGAAATATCATTTTGCCATGCAGGAAGGGAAGTTGCTTGGACATGTAGTTTTAGTAGATGGTATCAAGATTGACCCAGAGCGGGTGAAGGAAATTCTAAAAATTTCAATTCCCAGGAATAAAAAATAAATTTAGTCATTTATTAGGAAAATAATTTTTCTTAGATGGTTTATCCCTAATTTTGCTGAGATTGTTAAACAAATAACCAACATGCTCAGGAAGGATTAGGATGCTAATTGGACTCTAGAAGCTAAATTTTATTTTGAAAAGATAAAGCAAGCATTCATAGAAGTTCCTGTTTTGGTAAGACCTGACTTCTCTAAAGATTACATTACATTTTCTTTTGCTTCTAAAGATAGTATAGCAGCAGTACTGTTGCAAAATAAAGTAGAGGGTCTGTAACAATCCATTTCATTTTTCAGTAAAGTCTTAAGAGATTCAGAACTTAAGTACAACGGTTTGGATAAACAAGCTTATGCACTTGTGAAAGCCCTTAAATTTTTCAGGATTTACTTGCTGCATTAAAATTTTTTGTCATATGTGCCTAATGCAGTAGTAAAAGATATTTTGACACAGCTTGATTCTGAAGGGAAAATAGGTTGTTGGATTGCGAAGATAATGGAATATGACATTGAGATTAAGCCAACTAAGCTGGTGAAGGGCCAAGGGTTAGCAAAATTACTCACAGAATCTAATTGTCAAGCATTAGGTTTGAATGTGATATCATATGAAGTATTTGAAGAATAATAATTCCAGCATGAGGAATAAAAAAAGTAGATTTTGCAGAAATATGAGGACTCTGAGTGGTATGATGATATAGTATATTTTATTCTCTTTTTGCAATCTCCTCCAAATTTGGACAAAGCGAAATTCAGATCTTTGAAATTAAAAGCTATAAATTATTGTCTCTATGAGCATGATCTATTTTGGAAAGATCCTAGAGGAATTCTTCTCAGATGTATTGATAAGGAGAAAGTGGAAGTTGTAACTGCTCAAATGCATGGAGTTTGTGCTGGACATCATTACTGGAAGGCTACAACATTTAAAATTATGAGAGCAGTCTATTATTGGACAAAAGTATTTTCAGATGTTTTTTCTCATGTAAGAGTTTGTGTTGAATGTCAAAAATTTGCAGGTAAGCAGAAAATGCTTTATTTACGTCTCAAACCTATTTTAGTTGAATATCCTTTCCATCAATGGGGATTGGATTTCATTGGAGAAATAATCCTCATTCAAGTGGGAAGAATAGATATATTTTGACATCTATAGAATTCTTTACAAAATGGGTAGAATCCATCCCTACCAGAAGGGGAACTGATCAAGGCATAATAAATTTTATTGAATAAAACATTCTGAGTAGGTTTGGTTTCCCTAGAAAGTTGATTACAAATAATGTTCCTGCATTTAAATCTCAGAAAATGGTCCTGTTGTGTGAAAAACATGGGATTTTGTTGAAGCACTCTACTCCCTACTATCCATAGGGAAATGGTTTAGTAGAGTCTTCAAACAAAAATATAGTAAACAGTTTGAAAACGTTGCTAGCAGACAACAAAAAGGCATGGGATGGAAAATTGAATTATGCTCTATGGGATGATTGCATTACTACAAAAAAGGATATTGGTACTTCTCCCTTTCGACTTGTATATGGAACTGAGGTAGTCTTCCCTATACAATTAGGTTTAACAATTATGAAATTTATGCAGGATAATGTGGAAGAACCAAATGACGTACAACATAGAATCTTTCAAATGATTGAACTACAGTAGGAAAGGGAATTACTTGTTGAGAAATCCCAGGAATATAAGGACAAAATAACGTAGAATTTTGATAAAAGAGTTAAAGAAAATAATTTATTTCCTAATGATTTGGTACTCAAGTGGGATGCAAGAAGGGATGAAAAAACAAAACATGGAAAGTTTGGCCATCTGTAGCTGGGACCTTTCAGGATTGTTAGGAGTCTAGATAACAACACATTTGTTATGCAGAATTTGGAGGGTGATGAATTGGCAGGCCCTGTTAATGGGCGTTTTTTGTAACATTTCTATACCAAATAAGGGAGAAAAGGTGTTCTGTTCATTGTAAATACCAGTGAATGTTTAGAATTATTGCAAAATAAGACTCCATGACCCAATGAAACAACATCTTGATTTTAGAAATAAGGCACTGGAACTACAGTTCTCGGCAAATCTCAGGGAAATGCCATCCCCCAGTTGGAGCCAATGTTTGACCTAGGTCTGTTTCCCTACTTGGTAGGATAGTTTTGTACCTTAGAATTATTTAAGCCTTGAGTTTTTATTCCTTTTATCGTAAGTTTTGGCTTTGTTTTGAATTCATGTTTAATACCTTAGGTATTTATAACATTTTTAGTTCTTAGCTTATGCTCCTATAAGTATTTCTAGTTCATTCATGGTTTTTATAGTTCTTTTTATATTATATTTATTACTAAGGGAAGCTGGCAGCACATTACCATTATTCAAGAATAGGGTATGCATACAACTCAACAAGGACGAGATGTTTTGTAGGTTTTCATTATGATACTAGCAAGATTTGAGCTTTGTGCTCATTACCATAATTTGACATCTGTTGTTGATAGTACTGGGTTTAAACACTTGGAAAAAACCATCTCCCTTCGTGATTTTCCATTACATTATGTACTTTGAAAAAGGAAAGTCGGGAAACCATGGTTTTACAGGAACGAGGGTTCTTTCATAATTCTTAGAGATCTTGCTCTAGTGTTGCATCTGCAGTTCACAATCCAGCCATGAGTGTGGACAGGAAAATTTGACAAAGTGGCCATTTGTTGACAATAGAACCCTCCAATGTCGGATGGATGTAGAAATTTCCTTTGGCCCTCGAAAGAGTAAAGAAGATTGGTTGGTATAATATGTTTGAAAGGATTTCAGAACATCATAGTGGGGTTACTAAAGCATTCTGTCTGTAACGTCCCTGACCCTCCGACCAGAGAAGAGGACGCTACCATGGCGTTAACCATCCAGGCTAAGAGCCCCATGAACATGTGCATTCATAAAAACATTGAAATACCGAAAACAAAATGATTTAAACTAGAACATGCATATGTGATAATTTATCATACACAACGGAAGTAACATAAATTCATACAAGCACTCATTCAACATGTTCATCATAACCATTAACAGTAAATAGGATTGCAGAAGTAAAATAGACAAGATCACTTATCTTATAAAGAACTCGTTCCACAACCAGCTACGTCGCTGCAACGTTCCACCCAACCATAGGCCAGTGTGCTCCTTAATCTCTCAGCAACGCTGCCACCCCCGAGATAGGAATGATTCTCCAAGGAATAAGGAACAAGCAGGATTACACATAGCCAAGGGTACACAAAACATAGCCAAGCCAACACAGTTGGGTTTATCAAGACATCAACAAGACAGCCAAGCCAACATGGTCAGGTTTATCAAGCCATCAAGGAGTTGGGAAAGGGTAAATGCTAAGCTGGTGAGCCCATTACAAATTTAGGAACACCTACACCAGAACTAGCTTGACTTCTAAGACACCCACACACACCCAACAAAAGGAATCAGTCCCTTCTCTGCTACACAGTCCCTTAGGCCCTGCCTTCACTTCCAGTGCTATTCAGGGGTTGTGGAGAAGAAATCCATCCCTCTAGCTCTGTCTATGTGGTTTCCAAACAAACCATGTTTATCAAGAAAACCAAGCCCCCATCCCTTCTCCCAACACAGTCCGAAGACCAACCATTGCACACATGCAATCAATCAGCAATTACAGCTTAACAGGGGAAAATGACTCCAAACAGTCTGCGGAAGACCCAAAGCATAACAACATACACAACCAACAAACGTGGGGAACAATAGCCCATTTTGCACAAATGAAGCCACTAGGGAAAACTTTACACAACCCACACTGGGGATGAAAATGCAGTCTCCCAGCCTGTGCGTAAGGGAACTTGCACCAGACCCCAAAATACAGAGGGAAAACACACCCGATTCCACTCTGTGGAAAAACGTGAATGACAACCGATAAGTGGCTCCCCTCCTGGCTGCATGAGAGCAAAAGGAATAGATGCTTGTGCATGACAATGAACAGACTCCCATTCCCAAAATGTAAAGAAGACCACAACAAACACAATGTAGGGGAGACCACAGCAACACAACGAATCTTAAGGAGCACGGCGGCAAGCATAACTCATGGGAAGAACAACAGTCCCAATCTCAACATTGAAATGACAAGAAAATTACATGGCCATACCAGTCTGTGAGGAGGTCATACAGCCAAAAACGTGTATGGCCCTTCACAGGAAAATCATGGATGAAAGAGCACGGCACCCAGCTCGCTGCGTGAGTTGAAACCAGGAAAAATCCTGTGCATGAGAATGAACAAGACTCTCGCTCCTGCGTGAGAATGAACAGCTCTGCCTATGCACGAAGATGAATATACAATGGAGAGGATGTGTAGTAGTTAGAAGTGCATGAGCGTTTCAGCACTGTCATGGAAAGAGTGGAGTGTCTGCTGGAGTGATGGTAGTGGTTTTTTCTTTCCATCATGAGGTCAACCACGCTGGTGGAGTGTGCGTGTGGGAAAGTACTGACAGTCCTACCACACTCCACTCCCAGCCATAACTACCCCAGCTAACAGTAGTAGTTCTTAATGGTGGTGGTTGGAATAAAACAAGGAAAGATGAAAATCCCCATTGCCCAAGGTTTGGCATCCCCCACCCTTATCGTTGTGAAAATCATGCCCCTTCTCAATTTAGTTGCCGTGAACGTAGATGGTTGGGTTATTTAATTAAAGATGCATATTTACATGATGACAAAACTCAATATGTATGCTGCATGCCCTGATATACCATCGATGACAATTTAAATCCGAAACATAGCATAACCAATCGATGGTGGGGCCTTGGCCTTTAGCTCCACACCATGATTATTTACAATATATACAATATGTATGTTTAATGCAACAGGGTCAAAACCGGGGTATTACATTCCCCTACCCCTTCAATAACACTGTCCTTAGTGCTTTACAAAATTTGAACAAAATGCTACACTGGTATCGCCTCAGTGTTCTGCAGAATTGAACAAAAATGGATGTGCCAACCACATGGCATCCTCCAGCTCCCATGTAGCCTCTTCAGGTCCGTAGTGCTCCCATTGCACCTTTACCTACCCTATGTCCTGGTTCCGGAGCATTGTGACCTTCCTGTCGAGGATGCGCATTGGCTCGATTCAAGACTCTCCCTTGGGTTCCACCTGAATCACATCCCAATTTATCACATGGTTAGGATCATGTACATATCTCTTAAGCAAAGAAACATGAAAAACATTATGAGCTCTAGTGCTAGCAAGCAATGCAAGTCTATATGCAACTAGCCCTATTCTTTCAAGCACTTCAAATGACCCACAGTATCTAGGTGACAACTTGGCACAACTTCCAAGCTTCAAGGAACTCTTCCTTGCCCTCACTCTAAGGTAAACATGATCCCCAACACTGAACTCCCTGTTCACCCTATGCTTAACTGCATAGATTTTCTGTCTGTCTTGCGCTGCTTTCAGATTCTGACTAATCTTTACAACCTCTTGCTCCATTTCCCTTAGCAATTCTGGCCCAAGAAAAACTCTGTTCACTGGGTTATCCCAAGTCACAGGTTTCCTACACCTTCTTCCATAGAAATCTTCATACAGACTCATCCCCAAGGATGCTTGTTGTCCATTTTTGTAAGCAAACTCTACCAAGTGTAAGTAATCTTCCCACTTGGTTGGTTTGTCCATCACATACATGCAAAGCATGTATTTAAGAACCTGATTAACTCTCTCTATCTGCCCATCTATCTGAGGATGGTATGCAGTGCTGAATTTTAGCTTTGTACCCAAATCTACAAACAACTCCTTCCAAAATTTGGAAGTGAACTTGACATATCTATTAGAGACTATTGCCTTAGGCAATCCATTCAATTTGAATATCTCCTTCATGAAGATCTTTGCAATGTCATCTGTCTTATGAGTAGACTTAACCGGTATAAAATGCACTACCTTAGTCAACCTATCTACCACAACCATGATGGAATCATGTTGTTTCCAAGTCGTCGGCAATCCTGTAATAAAATCCATGGAAATAACTTCCCATTTCCATTCTGGAACTGGCAAAGGCTGCAACAAGCCTGCTGGATGTTGATGCTCAACCTTTACCTATTGACATTTCATACACCTTTAAATGTACTCAGCCATGTCCTTTTTCATTCTTGGCCAAAAGTACTGCTTCCTGGCTGTAGCAATGGTCTTTTGGTATCCTGGGTGACCGGAATATGGAGCTTGATGGATTTCATCCATAACAACTCTCCTCAAACCCGCTACATCTGGAATATAAATTCTATCTTTATAAGTGAGAAGTCCATCTTCTTCCAATTTATATGCCTCATACCTCTTCTCAAGACTTTGTTGTTGTAATTTGTCTTTTACCTGCTCATACAATTCATCTCCAGTAGCATGAGTAACAATCTGCTGCCTCAAATCTGATTGGCAATTACTAAGAGATGCCACATGCATTTCTTGCACCTTCCTTCTGAGTGCATCAGCTACCTTGTTTTATTTTCCTTTTATGTGCTTGATTTCAAAATCAAACTCACATAAAAATTCCAGCCATCGTGCTTGCCTAGCATTCAGAGTAGGCTGATCAAATGGATACTTCAGTCCACAATGATCTATTCTGAGCTCAAATCTCCTGCCCATCAAGTAATGTCTCCACATCTTGAGAGCATGTACTATGGCTGCAAGCTCTACATCATGAGTGGCATAGTTCTTCTCATGCTCCTTCAGCTTTCTTGACTCATAATATATCACGTGGTTGTCCTGCATAAGGACTCCTCCAAGCCCTTGTCCACATGCATCGGTACATACCACAAAATATTTCTCTGGATCTTCAACTTTCAATACATGTGCACTGGTGAGAATATTTTTCAACCGCTGGAAGCTTTCTTTACACCTCAATGTCAATTTGAACTTCATCCCCTTCTTTTGCAAAGAAGTGATGGCATGTGCAACTCTGGAGAATCCCTCAAGGAACCTCCTGTAGTATTCTGCAAGTCCCATAAAATACCTTACATCTATATAATTTCTTGGAGTAGGCCAATTCATAATGGCTTCAATCTTTTCAGGGTCCACAGATACACCCTCCTCTAAGATAATGTGACACAAATATTGAATTCTATCTCTATAGAAGTCACACTTGCTCAGTTTTGCATACAACTGGTGCTCCCTGACCAATTTCAATGTCAATATCAAATGCTCTTCATGCTCTTTCTCATTCTTAGAATAAACAAGAATGTCATCAAGGAAAACAAGAACAAACTTGTCCAAATACCTGCTGAAGACACTATTCATAAGGCACATAAATGTAGCTGGTGCATTTGTGAGACCAAATGGTACCACTACAAACTCATAATGTCCATACCTTGTTCTGAAGGCTGTCTTATGAATGTCTTCATCCTTGATTCTCACCTGATGGTAACCAGACCTCAAGTCTATCTTGGAAAATACCTTTGCTCCTCTCATTTGATCAAAGATGTCATCAATCCTAGGCAAAGGATATTTATTCTTCACATTAACCTTGTTCAATTGTCTGTAATCAATACACAATCTGAGTGTATCATCTTTCTTCTTTACAAATAGAACTGGTGGTCCCCAAGGAGACACACTCGGCCGGATATACTTCTTTTCCAACAGCTCTTGCAGTTGCATATTCAACTCTAGCATATACGATGTACTCATCCTGTAGAGTGTCTTGGACACTGGCACTGCTCCTGGCACAAGTTCAATTGTGAAATCAATGTCCCTCCTTGGAGGAAGCCCTGGAATCTCATCAGGAAACAAATCCCGAAATTCCTGTAACACCTGATAGTCCTCCAACCTCGGAGTTTCATCTCCTGATGTATCCAAAATATGAGCTGCATATAACTGGAATCCCTTCATATAGAACTTCTTTAACAGCATAGCTGAAACCTACCCTACTGAAATCACCTTTGGAATACCTTTCACAACTACTAGGTTCCCTTCTTCATTCATCCATTCGAGAGTCTTATTGTAACAGTAAAGCTTCACCTATGAGCTTCTAACCAATCCATTCCAATGAGAACATAATAGGAACCAAGTGGTAAAACATTTAGATCTACACAAGTGACCAATCCATCCATGACCAGTGGACATTTCTCTACCACTTCACTAACCTTTCTCTTAGTTCCAATGGCTAGCTGAACTAACCAAGACTTCCTATGCTTTACTTTCTTAAAAGCACAAGTCTCCACTACTCTAGGAGTAATGTAACTATGAGTAGAACCAGGGTCAATCAAAATAGAAACAAATTGCTCAACAATATTACCTACTACTTCAACCACAATTGACTGGTGATCTGCTTGGCGATCCTCTAGTGCTGCATAAATCCTAGGGACTGCCCTTGCTACTTGACCCACTGTTTCTGCTTCTTGAATGTTATAAGCTATTCTTGCACTCTCATTCTCGAGTGGACAATTTCGGCGCATGTGGGGTCCTCCACATTTCCAGCATTGAAGTGACCCTCTATTCTGTTGTGGATCCTTAGGTTTTTCTCCTATCACTCCAACTCGTTTACTTGCAGCTTGGGATGGCTACTTCTGCTGATTCCTAAAGTTAGAAGGTTTGAAACCTTTCTTTATTTGGTCAAACTTCTCATTCTTCTTGTCCTTCCATGCCTTATGGTAATCAGGTTTACCTTTGCTTTGCTCATAGCAATACTTAGACTTCCTTATTGCTTCTTCAAGAGTCCTAGGTTCATAAAACTCAATTCTATATTTGTAGGACTGAGGTAATCCACTCAGAAAATGTTGGACCTTCACTTTTTCATCTCTGATGTACCGGACATACCTCAACAGCTCCAAAAACTTATTTGCCTATTCTTCCATGGTCTGCTGTCCCAATATCAGCTCATGGAACTCCTTAATCTTGTCATCATAATACCTGTTAGAGAGGTATTTCTGCTTGAAATACTTCTTGAACTACTTCCACTTAAGTCTCCTTTCACTGATCTTCTTTACTTTCTTGAAGTGTTCCCACCAAATGGATGCTCTTCCATTTAGATTGAATATGGCAACTCTTGCCTTCATGTTTCCTGAATAATCATGCACTTGAAAGTACTTCTTTATCCCAAGAATCCAAGCTTCAACCTCTTGTCCAGTCTTTACCTCACCATCAAATGTAGGAGGTTTAGCTTTCTTAAATTCATCCCGAGAGCGATCCCTATGGTGTCTCTTTCTTTTTATTTTCTAAGAAGAAGAACTTGAATCCTCGCTAGATTCTTCGGAGTTAGATGATCCACTAGAATTCCTTCTCCTTCTCCTAGTACTTCTCTTACTGCCTTCTGGTCTTGCTGTACCTCGTCCAGAGTCTATCTTTCTATGTAAGTCTATCAAACTCTGCAACATTGCAACATTCAACTGATGTTGTTCTTCCTGGGCTTTAATCAAGCTTCTCATGGTGGTTGCAACATCTAATGGTGTCTCTTGGAATCTCCTTCCATTAGACTCTATGTCATCATTTTCGTTACAAACATTTTCTCCCATGGCATCTCGCGCATGATCGTAAGAATCTCGAGCATCATATCCATCATGGGTTCTCATAACTGAACCACCACTTACTTACCAAAATGCACTACCTGGAATACTACTCTTGAAGGTGATTATAGTTCTGCAAACGTGTTAGCAACACAACTGTTAGATGCATAACATTGATATAAATTAGAGTTACTTACCTTCTCCTGGAATAATCATAAAATAACAAATTTTCCCAATTACAAGATTTTCTACATCAGAGAACTTCTGTCTCAGGGGGACGACGGGGGTTAAGGGGGAAACACCCTCATTTTGTTGTTGTTGTAAATCTATGATTTTCGCGCAATTTGGCACATAAGATTGCTGCCACTTTCTCCTTTTCAACCCTGAAAATCCACTGAAAAACAACTAAAAATCCCACTGAAAAATAGTCAAAATCTGCTAAGAAATCCCACGGAAAAACTCAAAATTTCCTTGTACAGGATCGGGTCTCATCCCAACTAACAATCCGACGTTTCGACGGTCAAAACAACTAGCTTCCTCCATTGCATTGGATCCACATCCAACTATCTGAACCTAATCAGCGATGAAACCAGCCTATGCGCTACATCGGTGGTCAAGTGTCTTGTGCATCGGGTGGTTAGTCATCTAGGTAGCCGCAACGGCAGACGTTCAATCCACTAACCATTGCCGATGGCTGATGACTCCAAGACTTAGAAATTTTTTTGAAATTTTTCCCTTTTATTCTTCCTTCTAGCCGCTTGATCGGCTCAATTCTCTTCTTTTCATCAGCAAAATAGCTCCATCAGCAGCCGCAATGGTGGCCCACCATCTTCTCTCTCCTTCCGATCAGTGGCCCAATCTCCCTAGGCATAACCTGATTGGTATCGGTAGTCTCTTCTCGTCAGAAGAATAGTGTTCTAGGCTTCTGAAATGGCGGCACACAAAACACTATCTTCTTCTGATAGTCAACAATTTTGAGCCTTAGAAAAAATTTTAAACTTTCTTTACGGCGTCGGCAGTCGAAGCCCTTACCCGTCGGACGCGTAGTTTTCTAGCCATCCGCAATGGCGGGCACTCGATCAACTTTCTCCACCGATGGACATCGAACACTTAGAAAATTTTCTGCAATTTTCCTTCCAACTGTCCTCCGTCAGGTATGCTTCCACCTAGCTCTCCGCTACATCAGAAGTCCTTCTTGTGAAGTGTTCCGATGAACCGACAGTTCAAACACTTAGACAAATTTGTGGAATTTTTTGTCATCAACTTCCGATCTGTGCTGGGAAGAAAGAACTCCTGCTTTTGTCCCTGCATCTTTGTGGTCCATTCAGGCCCATGCTGCAACATGAGCTCTGATACTACACTATAATGTCCCGGACCCTCCGATTGGCGAAGAGGACGCTACCATGGCATTAACCATCTAGGATAAGAGCCCCATGAACATGTGCATTCATAAAAACATTGAAATGCCGAAAACAAAATGGTTTGAACTAGAACATGCATATGTGGTCATTTATCATACACAGCGGAAGTAACATAAATTCATACAAGCATTCATTCAACATGTTCATCATAACCATTAACATTAAGTAGGATTGCAGAAGTAAAACAGACAAGATCACTTATCTTATAAAGAATTCGTTTCGCAACCAGCTACGTCACTGCAACGTTCCACCCAACCATAGGCCAACATGCTCCTTAATCTCTCAACAATGCTGCCACCCTCGAGTTGGGCATGATTCTCCAAGGAATAAGGAACAAGCAGGCTTACACATAGCCAATGGTAAACAAAACATAGCCAAGCCAACACAGTTGGGTTTATCAGGCCATCATCAAGACAGCCAAGCCAACATGGTTAGGTTTATCAGGCCATCAAGGAGTTGGGAAAGGCTAAATGCTAAGCTGGTGAGCCCATTACAGAGCTAGGAACACCTACACCAGAACTAGCCTGACTTCTAAGACACCCACACACACCCAACACAAGGAATCAATCCCTTCTCTGCTACACAGTCCCTCAGGCCCTGCCTTCCTTTCCAGTGCTATTCATGGGTTATGGAGAAGAAAGCTATCCCTCTAGCTCTGTCTGTGTGGTTTGCAAACACACCAAGTTTATCAAGAAAACCAAGCCCCCATCCCTTCTCCCAACACAGTCTGAAGACCAGCCATTGCATGCATGCAATCGAACAACAATTACAGCTTAACAGGGGAAAACGACTCCAAACAGTCTGCGGCAGCCCCAAAGCATAACAACATACACAACCAACAAACATGGGGATCAACATCCCATTCTGCACAAACGAAGCCACTAGTGAAAACTTTACGCAACCCACACTGGGGATGAAAATGCAGTCTCCCAGCCTGTGCATAAGGGAACTTGCACCAAACCCCAAAATACAGAGGGAAAACACACCCGATTCCACTCTGTGGAAAATCGTGAATGACAACCGATAAGCGGCTCCCCTCGTGGCTGCATGAGAGAAAATAGAATAGATGCCTATGCGCGATAATGAACAGACTCTCCTTCCCAAAATGTAAAGAAGACCACAACAAACACAACGTAAGGGAGACCACAGCAACACAATGAATCTTGAGGAGCACGGCGGCAACTGTAACTCACGGGAAGAACAACAGTCCCAATATCAACATTGAAATGACGATAAAATTACACATCCATACCAGTCTATGAGGAGCTCATACAGCCAAAAACATGTATGGCCCTTCACAGGAAAATCGTGGATGAAAGAGCACGGCACCCAGCTCGGTGTGTGAGTTGAAACCAGGAAAAATCTTGTGTGTGAGAATGAACAGGACTCTCGCTCCTACGTGAGAATGAACAACTATGCCTATGCGTGAAGATGAACAAACAATGGAGAGGATGTGCAGTAGTCAGAAGTGCGTGAGCGTTTCAGCACCGTCATGGAAAGAGTGGAGTGTCCGCTGGAGTGATGGCGGTGGTTTTTGCTTGCCATCATGAGGTCAACCACACTAGTGGAGTGTGCGTGTGGGAAACGAATGACATTCTTGCCACACTCCACTCCCAGCCATAACTACCCCAACTAACAGTAGTAGTTCTTAATGGTGGTGGTTGGAATAAAACAAGGAAAGATGACACATGGCTTTTCCCCCCATTTCCCAAGGTTTGACATCCCCCACCCTTATCCTTGTGAAAATCATGCCCCTTCTCAATTTAGTTGGGTTATTTAATTAAAGATACATATTTACATGATGACAAAACTCAATATGTATGTCACATGCCCCGATTTACCATCAGTGACAATTTAAATCAGAAACATAGCATAACCAATCGATGGTGGGGCCTTGGCCTTTAGCTCCACACCATGATTATTTACAATATATACATCATGTACGTTTAATGCAATGGAGTCAAAACCAGGGTATTACACTGTCAGAGTTTTGATGGATCTAGGTTTCAAATTGGGGGTTTAAATTGTACAATCACAGAGGAGTCAATTTCGCATGTTATTGGTGTTCTTCCAGAAGGGGAAAGGTGGTATAAAAGGAAAACCATCAATGAAGACTATAACCAATACCTATTACTTGCTCATAAAAATCCAAATTGGAGACAGGGCATCCAAAGGAGTTTTCTTTTCAAAGAGTGACAGGATGTATTGAAAATTATTCAAAGGTATGTCACTTGTGAGGGATGATTTGGCACTGTGTATCGTTATCACATGATATTCCTACAGCATGTAGCAGGTGCAAACAAACTAACCCTCCCTTTTTATTTATTAAAAAGTCTGGAAAAGATGTATGTTAGGGTTCAAAACCATCCTAGCTCCTCTGGTAGTAATATGTTCCACCATGGATTACTTAAGATTTTAATTACTCAAGAGTTAGGAAAAATAGAAAGGTCATGGTCCCATTTTCTCTTCTACGGGGGTTTCAAAGTTAATCCTAAATATGCAGAAAAAAGAAAGAGGAAGAAGGTTGTGGAGACTTCTGACAGTACTAAAACAAAACCATTCTCTGAAAATAAATTTGAATATTGTTATGAACAAATGGGTCCTGAAGAGATAACCTCAACAGAGCTACTAGAAAAAGAGCTTGGATGGGAAAATAACAAAAATTCAGTTTTAGGTTCTGTTGATAAGACACAGATAGTGGAAGAAATAACCTCGTCATAGTTTCCTGAAGAAGAACCTGACTGTATAAAAAATGATAGTCCTGTTTTAGGTTTTGAAATGCAGAAAATTAAATAGGGACTGATTCATACTAAGAAGTTTTCAAAGAATACAGAGTTTACACTTAAACCTCTAAAAATATATTCTAGACCTAAAACTAGACCAATGAACAAACTCTGAATGAATATGAAGGCATTATTAAACCCTAGGTTTAATAAAAAGAAGGTGATAAGTGTTCAAGGCATATCTACTGATGATGAGGAAAGTAATAGATATAAGGAGTTACAATTATTCTTGCATCAAGTCTTTGATAACATTAATCAAAGTTTAAGACAAATTCCAGATCTAGCCCCTAAAAGTTGCATTTATAACTCCAGTGACATAGAAGATGATAATCTATCTAAGCTTCCTGAAGTTGAGGTTGGTAAAACACTAGAAAGACAAGCAAAATGTAATGAGCAGGTTCTTATAGAGCAAGAAAAGGAAAAGGTTGCAAATATTAACAAGAGGAAGGTTTTAGACGAAGATACAAGAGGTAGTATGATACAATTGAAACAGGGTAAAGAATACAGAGAGATTGAGCAGCTTAGAGGACAAAGTGAACATTTAAATCAGATCAATGATCAATTGGTCAGAGAAAATACAATGCTGAAGGAAGACTTGCAAGAAGTAAATCAGAATTTTGCTGAGCTTATTCAAGTTTTAGAGGAAGCAGTGAAAAGGAGGAAACTGGTGCAAGAGGAAAAGGATCACTTAATGAAGGACAAAGAGGAGTTGACAGTAAAGCTGCATGGCATGAATAAGGACATCACGATGTTGCAAGCAAAGTCATGTGTGCTAGATGGGATAGCCACATTAGCTGAAGCAACAAGAAGGATTTGAAGTGATCCTCACTTGACACATGTCATAAAATAGGTTTCCTTTTTTATTTATATTTTGTCTATAATTAGAACAACTTAGCCTTAAAAAGTGGATATGTTAAACAAACATTGGATCCTGTATTTAGTTTTTGTTCTATATATCCTTGTAATATTTTTTGAAAAGAGGAGACACACATGGGAGTCTGTCCTAGGAGAATGTGGAGACATTCATGTTTACTTCTGCAAGAGCTTCTTTTGCATTTTGAATGACTTTTAGTACATTATATGGAGCTAGGCCTTTGATCTAAACTGTTTTTATATTCTTCAGTTCAGTTTGAACTCTTCATGCCGTGAATGTTGTGTAGATTTTTTCTATATTTCATTTCATGTATGAATGTGAATATTAAATACTTACTGATATTTGAAAAGTGTTTTCAAAGACCAGTATTCTTATATATTTGCTACAAATGCGAACTGTGTGTTTATTTTTGTAGTCATATATATGTTAAAGCTTATCGCTTGTACCTCATGCTTGTCATTAATTATTGCAAGACTCTTGTCTTTTACATTTGTATTGTTGAAGTTTTCAGACATTGTCTTCTACCTTGTTATTCCTACCCTTTTGATTTTCACTGTTATCCAAACAAAACCTTAGTAAAAAACAATCTTTTACTTGAGGTGCCTGAACACTGCTGACCTCGTAGTCTAGGTAGCAAACTTTAGGGAAATCAGGAACCTCACAATATTTTAGTCAACAAATCCAGATGAGATTTTATTTCTCAATAAGGAATATTATATGTTGTCACATGAATAAACTCCACCAACCTGGTATAAAATTTATCAAAAATTGCATGTGGCTAATAAAGATTATATCCATATAATATTTCGATGTTTAGCTTGTGTCTAGAGAGTTATTTAAATACCTCGACACATTTACCATCTCAACAAGCAAATTGAGATCAAATTACTTGTAGTTGGGAAAGAAAAAATCCAAAATTTTGTAAATAGTTGGGAAAGAAAAAATCCATAATTTTGCAAATAAGTGAATATAGGAATCTTATAATTTTTTAGTAAACAAATTTAGGCGAGAATTAATTTTTGAACAAATCATATGATATTTTTCCAAAATAAACTCCACTCGCATGATCCAAAATATGCTAAAAATTGAAAATAACTAATAAAGAGTATATCCATGTAATCTTTGGATTTTTAGATTGTGTGTGCATAGTTCTTTAAATACCTCTACACCTTTACCATATCAACAAGAAAATTGAAATAAAATGACTTGTAGTTGGGAAAAAAAAATTCATAATTTGTAAATAAGGGAATAAAGGAATCTCATGATATTTTAGTCAACAAATTTGGCTAAGCTTTGATTTTTGAATAGCTCATATGATATGTTGTCACAAGAAACTCCATCGACCTTGTTATACCAAAATCGTGTCACCATCATGTGATAAGACTTTTGACATACCTACTTGCCTTGAATCCTAGCTCTTGAAGTGCAAACTCATGCTAATTGTCAATCTCCTATGAAAATCCCTAGCACCACGCTTGCCCCTTTGTCCAGGAGTGGTACCTTGTTTGTACCGCCTATCCCTTGTTGTCCACAAGCGGTGCCACCCCTTATGGACCTTAGTCCATAAGCATTTCTTACTAAAACCACTCTGTTATTGAAGGAGAAACGCGGTACCCTGGGTAAAAAGGAAAAAATAGAAGTTTCTCGAGGCTTCTAGATGATAAGCCTCGTGTCCTCCCTTATCCCTACCATTGTGGGTGAGTTGAGCTCGAGATCCCTCATCCTAGGATCTTAGAGGCCACATCATCCACTAATCTCTCAACACACACTATCCATTGAGCCTTATAAATACAAGCTCATATCCATGGTTGAGGGGAGAACTCTGAAGGTATTGTTATGCTGTTGGATTGATCACTTGGCCCAAGACCATTTGGAGAGCATAGAGAGCTAGAGTCGGAGCTTATGGGGATGAGAATGCTTGGTTTCATGGAGATACATGTCAACACTAAGGCTTGGTTGTAAACTTCTTCATATTTCTATATTAATGCAAGTTGATTTCTATCCCACATATATTGTTGTTGTTTGATTTCACATGTATGTTGTTAGATTCCTTAGTCACTAACATGGATCAGTAGATTGTATTCTGGTAGTTTCGATGTGTTTGCGTGTTGAATATTATTGTAGGTACACAGGGTAACTATCGAGGCATTACATTCCAGGTACCTATGGCGTCCAAGGAGAGTTTTCAACCTTCGTCCTCTATTTGTTCTGGATCTGAACCATTCAGACCAATGGAACACCTTGCTATCTGCAGAAGGTGAAATATTCCAACTGACAAATCTGGCGACTCCGCTGGGGAATAGATATATGTATCACTTGTTCTGATCTTCCTCAGTTCTGCAACTCTTGTCCGAATCCAGGCTCTTTCTCCAATTCTCTTCAGTCGGATCTACTTTCTGACTTGATCTATTTGGGTTTGAAACTTCCAAATCTATTCAGATCTGAGTCATCTCGACCTTTTATGCTCTGTTTTCATACTCAATCTAGCAGTACTTACCTTGATCTAGTCTTTTTCTGACTTGATCCATCGTTCTCTTTGTGTTTTGGTCATCTACAGGGAACTGTTCCTATGTAGTGTACGAGCAGCAGTGCCACCGCCTTAATAGAGTGGACAGCATGTGGTGCCACCACCTGTAACCCATTGGTGAGAAGTGGTGCTAGGATAGAACCACCGTGTCAACACCAGAGAAGCACAGTGCTAGGTAGGCATCATTCCAAGACCCTTTTTCTCATTTTTTTTGTGAAAATTTGAGTTGTGTTGCTTTCAGTTCTGCACTATTAGACTTGTGTGACAGAATCTTATGCTTGTGGCTTGAAATTTTTTAAGGAAATTCAAAGGCTAGATTATGATTTTTATGTGTTCATCCGCTTCTATGCTTGTTGGTTGTGTCTGTGAAAGGATTTCTTGTTTTTTAAAAAGCTTAGGGTGCCAGTAAGATCTCTTTTTGTTTCTGCTGTATAGACTAAAAGAAGAACACTAGATTAGCTTCTAGGTTTCATTTCTTGTTTGCATAGTAAACTTCTTTTTCCTTCCTTCAAAAAAGAAATTTTTTGAATGAGACTAGGATATCATCTTTGAGCGTTAGACATTGGTTTTCTGATTGGATTCACAAGCTTTCAGGCTCTTGTTGTTCTTTATTCTCTTATGCATTTAGAACTATCTCAATCAAAATAAAAAATATGGTAGTTTTAAGTTAGATTTGCTTATGTTTTGAGAAAATTGAAAAATAGAGTGCATTTGCATATAGGTGTGCTTCTTGTTTTTCTTTTAGGAAAAGAGATTCTTCCCCTTCTCATTGCTTTCAGAAAAGAGAAATCAGTTTGGAAAATTATTGCTTGTCTTTAATTTGGTGTTCATGAGTGTTGTTTGGAAATATTTTTGGTTTTGAAACAAAAAGAAAATACTCTCTTTCCTTCCTGTAAGTAGGCATACCGAATGGTAAAGTGAAATATTTTGCACAAGCATACTGCATGGTTTTACTTTTCTGCCAAAACATCATGGATTCACCTAACCGTCCATTTTAAAATTAATGGTAGTTATAGGTTAATATTTACATAGTAATTAGAGTGATAGGTTAGAGACGTGTTCGGGCATCATTAAGCGTAGGAGCTATCGTTATTTGTCAGCATTACATTCCGGGACTCGTGCGGTTCTTCCACATACCATCGGTATATCAAACGGCCTTTCATGTACCCTTGAGATATATAGAAAGGTACTTCACGTACTCAATTGTATATCAGAAGGACCCTTGTGTACGATTATGCATTAGACAACATTACTACCAATTCAAGCTCCCACGTACCTTGAGTATATCGGGAGACCCCACTAGGAGACCTTGTCTATCTAAGAAAAGCCCTTTGGTCGCCTTGCTTGGAGCCATACACTGAAAACAACATTTTGGGAGATTACTATGCACGTACCCTCAAGGTATATTGCGAGTGGCATCTTCTTGAAAATCCTGGTGAGAGACCTAACTTTTTGAACTCATCCTATCATTTTAAGTTTGCTTGTTTTGACCTATAGCTTGTGTAGGGAAATTTTTTGGTGTGTTTTCTAGATTTTCAGACCCTAGGTTAGATAGGAACTGTACAAACTGGCTGAGTTAAGAGAGTCCAGAAGAGTACGGGGCTTGCCACCTAATTTTATTCCTGTTTCAAGAGAAAATCCAATGGAAGCTATTGATCAAGGAGCTGCTACCACCTCCCAAGTGGGAGATAATGTGGTTGCAAAAAGTGGAGTACCATATTCTTCACACTCCCCTCCCTTGGTCCAAGAATATTCTCAAGGAATCACCTCATTCCATTCTCCCACAGAAGGTCATGTTGATGACACAACCCGTCCGGATTTTGGTCCTAATGCTCCATTTTGGGATACCTCTATAGGACAGGCCATTGCCTCATTTGGCACCTGTTTAAATTCTTCTGAAGATGAAGAAGACTTTAGGCAGTACTGTGCTTTCGTTCTCTGTGCACAAGAGATTGATAAGTAAATAGATGAAATATTAGGCCCATCACCATCATGTTCCACATCTGTTCCTATGGGATATCGTTCACTTGCCAATTATATGAGACCCATTGAACCGATTATAGATCGTGTAGTAACACCACACAACCTAGGTCAAATTAACACCCCTATCACCTCTCATGTTATGTTTTTTCCTAATTCTCCTAGGACTTCTGCACCTGGGACCCAACCTTCAATTCCCATTTTGTCAGTACCTTCTAGTACTGGGGGGAAACCCCCGGCATGACCTACGTTATCTTGCACCAGAATTGTACCTAGTCAAGGGCAGACCTATAACATAGAACCATCTATAGTTTATTTCCCTCCCACCCATACTAATGTGGTGAATCCCCCATCTAGTTCAGGTCAGCCCTTGGGGGCACAACCTATAACCGTTCAGTCTTCTGGACGTTATGGTTATCAAATACCTATAGGTAATCATCCAACCAATCCTACAGGAATGCCTTATGCTTGAATTCCATACCCTAGTAACACTTTTACGCCATGGGGGCAACCCAAATGGTCTTATATGCCAACTATGGGGGGATATCTATACATACTACGGGAGGTGCCGGAGGATTGCCTTATGGAGGTCCTCCCCCCGGGGGACATCATGGTCCCGAAGGATCTGGAAAATTTCCTCCTTATGGTCTTAGTGGTCCTAGTGGTCCTGGGGGGGCTAGTGGCTTTCTCCTTATGGATCTGGAGGTTTACCTCTTGGTGGATCTCAAGGTTTTGTTGGTCCGCCTCCTCATGGTCCTGGTGGTCCCGGTGGACCTAGTGGTCCTCCTCCTAAAGGCCCTAGAGGTCCTAGTGGTCCTGATCCTAGAAATCAAACCCCTGTAGGAGGATTTTCTGTTAGTTCTTTGTCACAGCAACCTATTTTTCAATCAACTTATGGTCCTACTGGTAATTATATGCCATATCAATATTACCAGTATGTGAAACCCAACCGATAGTTACCTTTCCTAGCAACTTTGGACTTGCTCGATTTGTCCAAGTTGATTAATGACCCCATTCGACACAATCCCTTGTGGCTTCCCATTCCGGTAAAGTTACCATCGGATATCCCAAAATTTGATGGGAAGCAAGGAGATGATCTAAAGAACCATGTTATGACATTCCATTTGTGGTTTTCTTCAAATTCCCTCATGGATTGCTCCGTTCAGTTACGACTCTTTCAGCGAACTTTGACCGGTATGGCCGCAAAATGGTACATTTAACTCCCACAATTTTTTTTTGTCGATTTTGGCTCATTGGGAACCGTTTTTCTTACACACTTTCAGCTCCCTATTCATTATGAAATGGGCACTGATATTTTAACCTCTCTATGACAGAACATCCCCACCCACATTTTCGATCATATTCATGAGTGGAGAAGGCAGAGAAGGCTTATTAAGGCCCCTATTTCGGATCAGTTACTAGCTGATTGGTTCACCAAATCCTTGTTGCGTCCTATTGCCTAAGATGTGGCTATGGGCAGTGCCATTATCGAAGAATAGGCTAGTAGTCAGGATCAGTACCTAGACTTGGTCTATTCCCGGTCTGGAACTCTTTATGACTTGATTCCTCAAGCTCCTCACCCCAGCACTGATCCTGCCAAGCCACCAGCAGAAGTACCTATTGATGGGAGTTTTGGTTCAATCCAGTCCCCGTCAGTAGAGAAACCTGCCAAGCAACCCCAAACTGCCACCCCTACTCCTTCGACTCCTAAGGTTTTCGCCGAGGTCAATTCTATTTAGAGTACTCAAAACTTGGGTAATAATAAAAAGAAAGGTAAAAATAGAAATAAGAAACCTGGAAACCAACATGACACTCCAAGACCAACCAACAGTGATAACGAAAAGGGGAAAAGGAAGGAAAAATATCCCTGTCTACTATGTAGTGGTGACCACTTTTCAAAAGGAGTGTCTTCATCGGGATGAAATCTCCCATTTTTTGAAGTCCAATCCCGCACCTGCAGTACTTACGGATCCTTTTCCCTCTCAACAACAACCGATATACCACATGTCTAATCAGGGTAACTCTAGTTTGTCAAAGGAAATTTGTATGATGTCCTCAGATACCATCAATTTGCAAACTTGAAGTCAAAATTATGACAAACCCGCAGACAAGAAAGAATATCACTCTTCTTCAAGGAAAGCTCCCTCTACTAGTTCTCCTGAATCCTTGTCTACCATCCCCTTATCTATCAAGAAGCCTACTCTCAACATGATTTTGCGCCCACCTAAGAGTACCCTTCAGAAGGCTATCTTTAATCCCAATGCCCAAGCTACTCAATTTTATAATGTGCTTGAAGATCTCGCTCAGGCACCTTGTGCAATGTCTACCTTAGAGGTACTCCAAAGTTGCCCCACACAACGTAAAAAAATGTTGATAGCATTAGGAGCTTTAGACCCGAATAATACTAACTTGATTCATTTCAATGTTGAGAACTATAAGCCTAGATTACCACATAAACTTGATTTTTATATCATTACGAAAGTAGTGGGAAAGAAATTTTTTTGAATGGTACTAGATGAAGGAGCTTCGACCTCAGTATTGTCTCTAACTTATTCGAAGGCTCTCGGCTTTCCCGAGCTTGTCACATCGCCTACAACCCTCAAGGCCTTTGATGGATGGGGTTTCCAACCCCATGGTCTCATATCGGCCTTAGTGGCCAAGCTAGGGGTCAAAACCGTTTCCATCCACGTAGAAGTGGTAGATGCCCCTTTAGATTAAAAACTCCTTCTAGGAAGAAATTGGTTCTATGCCATGACTGCTGTTGCATCAACAGTATTCTAAACAGTCCAATTTTTGCATCTAGGGAGAATTGTTACTATTTACTAGCTTGATTTTTGCACGCCAGATGTTACTACCTCTATGGCTAATAACATCCCCATGTTAGGCCAGTCCTCTCCTCCTTACTAGTCGATTGGGATAGGCATGTTTAAGGATTCATCCCTTATGGGGATTTTTCCATCCACTCCTCCTAGCACGGATACCGCGACAATCCATATGATCGCCTCATTTGATTATGAGCCTAAGGGTAAACATATTGTTGAGTCCACATGAAGCTATGTATGACACCATTCAAACCTTTTCCGATGATCACATGGATGACCTTCATCTAGTGGCTTCGGATCCTTACCATTTACCATACTAGTTAGAACCTTGTCTTCCTGTTCTAGATTATCTCTCTGAGACTTTTCCTTTCGATGAGTCCATTATGGAGATCATGAGTACGGATGAGCCCATTTGGGAGCATCACCATCATAAATCCATGTTCCTCCCCAACACCAGTTTGGTTAGTCATGA
The DNA here is from genome assembly GCA_001517045.1 of Pseudotsuga menziesii. Taxonomy (NCBI): domain Eukaryota; kingdom Viridiplantae; phylum Streptophyta; class Pinopsida; order Pinales; family Pinaceae; genus Pseudotsuga; species Pseudotsuga menziesii. The sequence goes on from LPNX011134918.1 coordinate 337,874, forward strand.
TTTTGCATCCTTGTTTCCTACTAATATTTTCAACGTTCCCCAAAATCCTATATTGTTGCAAGATACAAATTCTAAAGGAAACCTTTGCAACATTACTCAGATGAACCCGATTGACATATCAGCCAAGCTTGATACTATCGAGCATGTTCATGTTGGGCAGAACTGCTTGGCAAATGAATCTGAAGCATATAAGGCACTTTTAAGGAATTTCGTGATATTTTTTCCTGGTCCTATGAAGAGATGTCGGGGATTGACCCATCCATTGTGGTCCATGAGATTAAAACCTATCCCACGACTAAACATGTCAAGCAGAAACTTAGGCAAGTCCATCCTCGGAAGGTCGCAGCTATTCAAGCTGAAAGTGAGAAACTTCTCAAAGCTAGGTTTATTTATCCTATACCCCTGATGGAATGGGTATCAAACGTTGTCCCGGTCAATAAAAAGCAGGGCACCATTAGAGTCTGCATCGATTTTAGGGATTTGAATAAATCTTGTCCCAAGGACAACTTTCCTACTCCGCACATCGATTAGATTATCGACAACTGTGCTAGAAGTGTCATCTTTTCATTCATGGATGGCTTCTCTAGCTATGATCAGATTGAGATATTACCCGTCGATTAGCATAAGACGGCAGTCATTTTCCCATGGGGAACCTTTGCATATAAGAAGTTACCTTTTGGCCTGAAAAATGTTGGAGCCACATTCCAGCATGCAATGTCCTATGCGTTTCATGATATTAAACATATTTTTGAACCATACCTTGACAAACTCCCTGCTCATTCACAACAACAAGAGGACCACCCTGGTCATCTCAGAGACATATTCCTGAGATGTCATCATTATAATATATGGCTCAATCCACATAAATGTGTTTTTTGCGTTAAGACGAGACATCTGCTAGGATTTGTGGTATCCAAAGATGACATCCAGATTGATGCTTTGAAGATTGCCACTATTTTAGATCTACCGGCCCCAGCTAATCTCCTTGAACTCCAAAGTTTGCAAGGGAAGGAAAACTTTCTCCATCGTTTTGTGTGCGATTTCACAGAGAAAATGCACGGTTATATGCGTCTCCTTAGGAAGAACACTCCATTCTTCTGGGATGACCAGGCCCAATGCACCTTTGATAATCTTAAGAACTGTTTAACTCATTCACCCATGATACACACCCTAGATTTTTCAAAGGAATTTCTCCTGTATATTGTTTCCTCCGCTACTACCATCACCATGGTTTTAGTGCAGGAAAATCTCCACGGTGAGGAGCATGTGATTTATTATGCCAGTAATAATTTCATGGATTATGAAACTTGTTATTCACGTGTGGAAAAGTCAGCATTGGCCACGGTCATTACTATATAAAAGTTTCGTCACTACATTCTTCTCCACACTACCACCGTATTGGCAGACCAGAACCCTATGTATTACATCCTGACTCGTCAGGTGCTCGGTGGCAAATACTCCTGCTGGATCGTCATCCTTCAGGAGTTTGATCTGGAGTTTTCCAAGGCCACATCAAATAAATCCTTGGTCTTTTCTGAGCTTATGTGTGACCTTCCCTATGCTTCGATGGAATCTGAGCCCAGTGATTCATTTCTGGATGAATTCATGTTCCTGATTAGCACCACTAATCCTTGGTATGGAGATTTTCTGATTTATCTCCAAACATAGCGATTTCAGCCACATTTGTCTTGCGACGATCGCCGCCATATCTGTCACCATGCAAAGTACTATCTCATCCTGAATGATACCTTGTATAGACATGGGATTGACTCTATTCATCAGCGATGCCTCACTTATGAGGAGGCTGAACATGTGTTGAATGATTACCACTCTGGAGCATGTGGAAGTCATTTATCTGGGATGGCTATAGCCTAGAAAATCCTTTGTGCTTTCTATTTCTACCTTTTGTCTTCAAATACTGTCATGAGGTTGTTAAGAAATTCCCACCTTATCAACACTTTTATCCTAAAAAGTGAACCCATCCTGCTCCGCTACACCATGTCATTGTCGTTGGCCCATTCTCCAAATTGGGGATTGACTTCATGCATTGTAACCCTACCTCATTCGGGGGGGCATGGTTACATCATCGTAGCTGTTGATTATTTCACAAAATGGACTAAGGTCATGCCTACATATGCAGAAGATGGTAAGATTGCCGCTCTTTTCTTGTTCAATCATATCATAGCTAGATTTGGAGTTCCGCAGTCCATCGTTACTGATCACGAATCCCATTTCCGTAATCATATGACGGAGGAAATGAGTGCCAAGCTAGGTTTTCACCATGAAAAGTCTATGCCGTATTGTCCACAAGCTAATGGTCAGGTAGAGGCCATTAACAAAGTTTTGAAAAATATGCTTCATAAGATGGTTGGAAATCATAAATCCAACTGGCACCACGTTCTTTTCTCTGCTCTTTGGGCTTATCGGACTTCTATGAAAACAGCTACTGGTTTCACGCCATTCCAGCTTGTTTATGGACTTGAAGCTACCTTAGCGATCCAATGTTAGATTCCATCCTTACAACTTGCTGTTGAAATTCTCCCAGACACTTCCACAGAGGAAGAAAATTTTTTGTACTTGAGTAACCTTGACGAGACTCGGAGAGATGTTGCCTTGGCTAATGAGGCACATAAGAAATGCGTCAAGGTGTAGTATGATAAATCCATCTAGCCTCGTGTCTTTAATGAGGGTGACCTAGTATTGACTTATGATCAAAGATACGACAAACTAGGGAAGGGTAAGTTTGAATCCATGTGGTACAGACCTTTCGTTATTTCTAAGGTGTTAGAGAAAGGATCCTACGATCTCATTGATTATGATGGAATCCCTTTGGGGAAACCTCGCAATGGGTTGTACCTAAAAAGGTTCTATGCCTAGGTATTTCTTGGGTAGTATCTTGTATATATGTATATTGATTGAATTTCAGTGTGCTTTTAGTATTTTCAAGATGGTTTTGAGTTTAGTGTCTGCATATGTTTATACCATGTTTTGGTCATGCAGATGGCTTTCTACGGCTTTGTTGATGGTTCTTGTCGCCACACCTTGAATCTTGCCTCGGATGCTTGGATCCTCTATTCCCCAGCTGAAGATTTTCTAAGTTCAAAAGCGGTTTGTATAGGTCCCGCTACTAATAACATCATTGAGTATGAAGCAGCCATCGGTCTTCTGACTGAAGCTTCCTCCTAGGATGTTCATGATCTAGTAGTATTGATGGAGTCACAACTCGTGGTTTGCAATTTAAATGATGTCTACACCATTAGGAACCCGGTGCTCCTCCACCTCTTTCAAAGAGTACGTTTTCTAGAAAGATCATTTGAAACCATTACTTATAGGCATATCCCTAGGGAACATAATGTGGTTGCTGAATCATTAGATAATTACATCCTAGTTTGGCATATTTCCCATTCATGACATCAAAATCAAACATGGTACATTGTAAATAAACATTCAAAGACACATAAAACTCATAGAAAATGCATTTTCCATTTGAAACATATAAACACCGTGTAAAAGTCTGTATATATATATGAAAAAGTTTACAAAAAATAGGCCCTGAGACCGCATTTGAAGCACATAGGATTTTAGGCAAAATCATCATACAAAATCCTGAAGCTGTCAGCTTTCAATACATATCTCATACACTAGTGGTGCTCATGGTAGCACATCACTGCTTGAGCTACTCTATGTAGCAGCCTACTGAATCGACCCGGTACTCCCGTTGTGGATCTCTGATATCTCATTAGGAGGCCATCAATATCAGCATCTGGGATATCCAAGGTCAACCTCTCCAGGTTCTCCTCCAGCTTTTTGGTGATATCATCACCTTGTGGTACAAAGAGGGCTCCAGCTCACCTATCCAGTGGAGATGCTCCTCCAAGTTGCGCTACTCCTACATCTGCATGAGAATATACATGTATCGTCACTTAACATAAAAAAATATAAAACATTAAAAAACATAAAAACATTTCATCCATTTTAGGGTTTCTTTCTTCTTACCGATGTCACCCCACTATCCGCTAGGTGGGAGTGGTAGGTCAGGATCTCTGGTGAAGTCCGTACCTGCATAAGCATAATTATCAACCATGAGGATCTGATCTTGGGGCCATCTAAAGAATGGGTCACTGAACTTCACCCTTCCCCTATCTGCTCCTGTGCCAGACATGACCTAGACCCATCTCAGCATACGGGGGTCCTGTGCTCTCTGACTCTGGAAGACCACCTGAGGTCTCATCTGTGGAAACCGCTTGAAGAAGAAGCATGCTAAAATGGAACCAAATCCAAAATGCTTTAGCTCTCCCTACCGATACTTAGTCAGCTGATATTTGAATATTGGAAGCTTGGATTTTTCCCAGTTGAACACTGTGGGTGCCATGGCCTCTATGGCATACAACATGTGTGCCCTAGAAGCCTGGTGCACACCCTGACTCACGTCCACCCTCTGCATGGTAAATAGGACGGTCTGTAGGGCCCTATCTGTCACTACTCTGATGAATATCTTCTTCCTCGATGTACCTGTCCCTCGTGCACAATGACTATCTATAAGCTCTCGAGTGGTAATATCCCCTCCATGGGATCCTTTCAGTGAGATGGGGGCACCCCGTCTCGAGAGACCTGTCAAGAAGTAGATGTCCTCTACTTCCACTATAAGAATATGGGCCCCCACCTTGAAATACTGCTGCTCTAGATTCCACATCTGCAGTATGTGTTCCAGTAACCACTCGTGTGACACCATGATTAGGGTCCGGAATAACTTCAGGAGCCCACAGTCCCGTAATGTGGAAATACAACCTGCATTTCTCTCAGTAGTAGCATCCTCATTGTCATGTGTTCTTTCTTTCCATATCACCATGTTTTGAGCAACCTAGACCTGCCAAAGACACTCATAGTATGCATTAGAATCATCTCTAATCATTAAAAATCAAGGGAATGAATTTATATTACTCATACTATTAGTTTAATTTCTCCATGGCTGGCACCACCTCTGCACCATTGGAGATAGGTAGTGGCACCTCCTGTCAGCTATGTTAGAGGCGCGGTTCTCAGGTGGTACCACGTATCCCACAAGGGGTAGCTACAGTGCCTGTTTTTAAGGTTTTAAGTCTTGCCATATGAGCCCAAAACCCCATCAAAACTCAAAATAAATGCTATGAAATGAAAGAGAAGGGTGTTAACTACTACCTGCAACTGACGATGCTGAAAACGGACGGTGGAAACTCCCGGTATCAACTACAGAAGTTATGGCTAAGAAAATGCTCTAAGTGCTCTCTACTATAGGTAAATAGTGAAATGATTTGATTTTTTACTATTTTCATGACTTATATAGGCATTTTTGGGTCTGACATACTATAGTTTTGAAATAAAATCATGTTTTAGTCAAATTTTATCTGTCGTAATCCCTTAATGCTAGTTATAAATGCATTTAAAACTTGTTTTGAGTCGATTGCAGGATAAGAGAACCATAGTAAGAAGCTTTGGGAAGTTTGTTTATGGGTTTTTCACACTTTCATAAAATGGAAAAGGTCCATGAGTGTTTATTACGACACTTTGTCACACTCGTTAAAATCTAGTATCAAAGGTTCGAGTCCATTTCAGTTTCTTTCCAGGCTCGTAAAAAACTGACATTGTGTAAAGAAGCATCATGGAGTCTTCTTTTCACCTATTTTTCAAACTCCTTAAACATGAAAAGATTGTTGAGTCCATTTCTGATTCTTTCCAGGCTCATAAAAAATGACATTGTGTAAAGAAACCTCATGGAGTTCTCTTTAAACTCTTTTAAGGCTCCCTAAATACGAAAAGATTTTCGAGCGATCTTGTCTTCTTCATGCTCGTTAAAGTATTTGAAGAGTCGTCCATCCGATGGTAGGTTATCTCTTTTTCGGTTTAGATAGGACTATTTACGAAAAAGGAACACTCCAGCCAATCATGACTGGAAGAGTTCTCTAAGGTATGATTTTACACTTTTTCTAGCTTTAGGGACTAAATCATATGAAAAAGGACCCCTTTGGAGTCTTCTTTTGTATTCGTTCAGACTCTCTAAACATGAACGATACCAAGTTTTCTTTCAGTGGACTCATTAAATTAAACATTGAGAGGCCTGCCTTGGGAATGAACCACTCCTCTCTTAGGTTCGTAAAATATATGAATCTGGACTTGTCTTTCGACAAGCTATATTGAGTGTTTGTTCCCCTCTTTGAACTCGTAAAACCAAAAAGAGGCACTCATAAATCATGATGGGGGAAATGGGAAGGGAATCATTTTGCAAATAATGGCAGTTGTTTGTCATTACCGTTGAACATGGCACTTGTATGCACATCATGTCAGTCAATTGGGTATTCAGCTAATCTCCGCGATGATCCAATTTCACGAGTCATGTCAATCCTTTGAGTATTTCAAAAGAATCCATTGTCCACTGTCACATTGTGTGTCTGTCTCGTTCAGTCATGCTGCCAAGTCTTTTTATCGTGCCACCTGATGTTCAAAGGGGATTTGAAGAAGTTTTACCTCTGCAGTCTACACAGTCTTTGTGTCAGTATCTTTGAGTCAATCATATGGTTACTACATTCACGTCATTTTAGAACTATGTTCCAAGTTTCATGTCATCGATGTGGGACTCATCATGGCCGTCCTTCGACGAGACTATTCTCATCGACATCAGCTCATCATCTAGGAAATATTCTTAGAAACAATATTTAGTACCTTGAGATATGTATGCCTTAATGAAATAGGTTCACATCATTGACCTTTGATCGATAGAATCGACTGGGTGTTCGACATCAGGACATCTATTCGTACTCAGTAGATTGCACTAGGGTACCTTGGGAATCATTGACATCAATGGTGATATCCCTTGCACTTGGTATCAAAGTAGGTCTATTTGACATTGGATTGTGAGTGTGGATGCTCACGAGGGATAAACTACAAGCTGGTGAGGGTACATTAGAGCCTTACAATTCCGAGATCGGACGTGCACATCGAAGGAGGAAGATGGATGCTAATGATTCCTGCATCGAGATGGAGGCAAAATTTCACAAGGTCTTCTACATGATGGCTGGAAAGGTAGACAAGTTGGTTGCAGACTATGAAGAATGCATGGCGAAAGAAAGAAAAGGAGTGAAGTAAAGAAGGAAGACAAAGAAGTGAAGGAAGAATGGAATGCTTCAGTTAACCAAGGAGGAGGTGGCGAAGAGCCTCCTGACCCTCCCTCTTCACCTTCAGCTTCAAGCACAAGTTCAATTGCTTCTTCCTCATCTCATTCTCAGCATTCCAAGGTTCCTCACAAAGAGCCTCAAAAGAAGCCCTTATTGAAGCTCGATGTGAAGTTTGATTTGCCCATGTTTAATGGGGAAGCAAATGCAGAGAAGTTAAACAATTGGATAAGGCAAATTGAGGTCTATTGCCAAGTCCAGTAGATCAAATAAGAAGATGTGAAGATTCAGTTGGCTTCACTTCAGCTGACAGGCACCGCACTTGTATGGTGGGAAAGCAAGCTTCAGCAAGGTAGCAAACAAATGCGTAATCTTCTCTCATCATGGTCTGCTTTCATTTCTTCTTTACGTAAGCAATTTTATCCATTGGGTTATGTTCAAAATGCTATGATGGATTGGTAAAGATTTAGACAAGGAAAGGGTCAGAGTGTTTAGAATTTTACTGAAGAATTTAGAAAGAAATCTCTAGAGTTGAATATTTCTTTAGATTCTCCTGACACTCTTTTGAAGTATATTGGTGCTCTTCATCATTATCTACTCCATACTTTGCTATTGTTGAATCCTAATAGTGTGGATGAAGCAAGTGTTCAGGATACTCATCTTGAGAGCAGGGGGAAGCATTTGCAAGAAGACCATCCGAAGAAGCCTTTCAAGCCCAACAACAACCACAAGTCCAAAAAGAAGGATAAGAGAAAGAAGACAGCTACTGCCAAGAAGGAAGGAGGAAAGCTCCATTGCAACCATTGAGACACTAATGGGCATGATGAAGAAAGTTGTTGGAAGTTGCATCCTGAATAGAGGCCAAAGCATTATGGAGGAAAAAAGAAGAAAAAGACCATTGCAACATCGCAACGAGATTTGGGTTCCGACGCAGGTGACGAAACCATGATTACAGCCATGGGAATGCAAGGTAACAAAACTCCTCATACTGGTTCAAGTTCTACTCATCTTTCTAAAGAAAATGATAAAAGAAGAAGTGAGTTGTTTCACATCAGAGTTGTGTCTAAGCATACAAATATTGAAACATTATTTGATCCGGGTTCTCAAGTAAATTTGATCTCAGAATTAGTTGTTAAGAAGTTGGGCATACAGACTAAACCTCACCCCAAGCCTTACCCTCTTGGATGGGTATGTGATAATGCTAAGCTATAGGTGACTAAGCAATGCAGGTTAAGGTTTGCTATTGCTTCAAAGTTGATCGATAAGGTGGACTTAGATGTTGTTCCTCTTGACATCTGCGGTATTGTATTGGGAAGCCCATACTTGTATGATTGAAAAGCAGTATTCTTTTGTCATGATAACAAGTACCATCTCACCAAAAATGGGGTGGAGTACATCGTGAGAGCTCACAGTATGAATGCTAACACCACTCTTGTTAGTGTAGGATAAATGAAGAGACTCATCAACACTAATAAGAGATACATGCTCATGGTTGTGAGAGCAAAAGATACTGAAGCATCCGATGCTTTCAAAGGTTGTGATCCTTCTCATAAAAAGGCTATGATTGATATTGTGGCTAACTATGATGAAATATTTCAAGAACCTACAGGTTTGCCTCCCAAAAGGGAGATTCAACATGAGATCCATCTCCAGCATGATGCCCCTCTTCCTAATGTGGGCATGTACAGGTTGTCCACAGTTGAAATGGCAGAGATTAAGAAGCAGGTTTAAGACTTGTTGGACCAAGGAGTGATTAGACCCAGCTCCTCTCCATGTGGTTCGCCGATTGTGTTGGTGATGAAGAAAGATGGCACATGGAGGATGTGTGTTGATTATCGGGCTCTCAACAAGATCATGATCAAGAATCGATACCCGCTTCCTCACATAGATGACTTGCTCAACCAATTGAAAGATGTTGTGTTCTTTACCAAGTTGGATTTGCGAAGTGGCTACCACCAGATAAGAATTGCAGAAAGTGATGTGTGGAAGACGGCCTTCAAGACCAAGCAAGGTCTATTTGAGTGGTTGGTGATGCCCTTTGGGCTTTGCAATGCACCTGCAACCTTCATGCGGGTAATGAATGATGTTTTCCGGCCATTCTTAGATGATTTTGTCATTGTATACTTAGATGATATCTTGGTATTTAGAAAAACTTGAGAAGCACATGTGGGGCATGTAAAGCAAGTCCTAGATACTTTGAAAAAGGAGAAATTGTATGTAAAATTGTCAAAGTGTGAATTTGGAAAAACTTCATTAGTTTACTTGGGTCATATTGTAGGAGGTGGAAATTTAAAAATTGATCCTTCAAAAGTTGATGTAATTGTCAATTGGCCTAAGCCTGCTAATGCTAATGAAGTGAGAATCTTTTTGGGAGTTGTTCAATATTGGAGAAGGTTCATTCAAAACTTCTCATACATAGCATCTCCTTTTCATGCCTTAACAAGTGTAAATAAATACTTCCAGTGGGGAGGTAAGTAGCAGAAAGCCTTCAACACATTGAAGGGAAAGATCAACATCGCCCTAGTCCTAGCCTTGCCCGATTTGCAGCAGCCATTTGAGATAGAGACAGATGCCAGTGGATATGCCATGGGGGCAGTATTGATGTAGCACCACAAGCCTATTTGCTACCATTCAGAGACTTTTACTCAAGCAGTGATCAACTACCCCACCTATGACAAAGAGTTGTATGCTTTGGTTCAGAGTGTCAAGAAGTGGAAACACTACTTGATGGGTAAGGAGACGATCATCCATACCGATCATCGGCCCTTGTAGTATCTCCAATCCCATACTAAGCTCCAGCAAGCTCGTCATTTCAGGTGGATGGGATTCCTTCAACAATTCCATTTAGTGATCAAGTAGAAGAAGGGTACTAGTAACAAAGTGGCAGATATGCTCTCTAGACCTCCTATTGTTGCATCTATTGTTTTGAAAAATGCTTCTTTGTCCCATGAAATTTATATTGAGTAGTATGCTACTGATGATGATTTCAAGGAGATTTATGAGAAGCTAACCAATGGCACACAGGTGGAAGACTACTATTTGCAGGGAAAGTTGCTCTATCATTTGGGCAAGTTATGTGTTCCTATCAGTGAAAGAGTCCATGTAATACGAGAAGCTCATACTTCTCTTGTATCAGGGCATTTTGGGGTAGGTAAGACTTTGGCTCATTTGCAAAGACTTGTGTATTGGCCTCGCATGAAATACATTGTAACAAAATATGTAAAGGGGTGTGTGATGTGCTCTACTTGTAAGCCCACTAATAGAAAATTGGGGCTGTACTCACCACTTCCTGTTCCTTCCCATCCTTGGGAAAGCATTTCCATGGATTTTTTGGGGGTTTTTCCTATGTCTAGGAGGGGTCATGACTACTTTTATGTGGTCATGGATAGGTTTAGAAAGATGTGTATTCTTATTCCATGTAAAAAGTAGGTCACTGGAGAGCAGGCTGCTTCTCTTTTCTTTCAGCATGTATGGGTTCAGTTTGGACTCCCTACGTCCATTATCTCGGATCAGGACTCCCGATTCCTTGGAGAGTTTTGGACAAAATTATGGTGTATGATGGACACCAAGATGAAGAGGAGCACCGCTTTCCATCCACAAACCAACGGACAGACAGAGGTAGTCAATAGGACAGTTGTTCATTTGCTTCGAGGTTATTGCAACAAGCATCCTAAGTTATGGGATGAGCAGATCCGATATGTGCAGCATGCCTACAACATGGCTATGCATTCTTCCACTCAGAGCTCACCATTTGAGACATGCTTTGGGTACTTGCCAAAGACTCCATTGGACTTGACTTATGGGAGAGAGGTTGATTCAAGCGCTTCCAAGGATGAAGACAAAGCCCGCAGGTTCATTCAGAGAATTCAACAGGTACATCAAGCAGTGCAAGAGAAGTTGGCGAAGAGTCAATCCCAGTACAAGGCTCGCCATGACAAGCATAGAGTTGATCATCAGTTTCAGGTGGGAGATCAAGCGTGGCTTCACATCAGCAAGGAGAGGATGAATGGAGAAGGAAAGAAGCTCAAGCCTATTAGATATGGTCCCTTCACCATCTTGGAGAAGATTGGGACGAATGCTTTTCGCTTAGAGCTACCGCCATACATGTAGATCTACTTAGTGGTGAATGTGGAGAACTTGAAACTCTATGAACCTCCCATGATCATGGATGAAAGGGAGAATGTCTCATTGCCATCAGTTGATGAATTTGCTCCTGAGTACATGGATGAGCTAAAGGAAGATGTCATCTTGAACAGAAGGACAAGGACTTCTCGCAGAGGTGATGTTAATTATCTTTGAGTGGGCATCAAGGGCACTCATCCAAGGAAAGGAAAGTGGATCAAGAAGGAGAAAGTGAGGGAGCAATTCCCTCACCTATCTATTGATTAGTAAAGGATTTTGGAGGCCAAAAGCTTCTGAGTGGGGAGGAATGATCCAGGAGGATCCAAGAAGGAAAATTTTTCAAAGTCCTCCAATCTCAACAAAACTAGTGCCAGATCAAAGGTCTCATCGAGATGATTCCAACGGCATTCGTTTCACCTCAAACAGACTTCGTATGAGAAAGTTATCATGTTCTATCCTATAAGGTCAACAAGCAAAATGGGCAAAAAGAGGTGCCATGTGGCACCACTGACAGGGTGACACGTGGCATCCATACGGTACAGACAAGATGACATGGCAGGTGTACAGACCAACCAAAGTATGACACATGGCACCACTAAGAGGATGACACATGGCATCCATACAGTACGAACCAATCACAAGGTGACACGTGGAAGTACGGACCCGAGCTGGCATACTGCTGACTGGGTGTATAGATGGTGACATGGCAATACGGCTCGACGATATGGTAGATGACTCAACTGAGATGGCCAACAATTGGTCGATGAATTGGACCAATCAGTGCTTGCCACATGGCAGGCCTGAATTGGCTAAAATGGTCAGATGCAAAATTATGGCCTCCACGGGGTTCGACCTCATGACCTCTGTGGGAATACTGAGCGCCTTCACCACTCGGGCTACGTGGGATTGTTTGTATGTATGGTTAGGTTCTTTACTTAAACTTGAAGGATGTTTCATAGGGGTGCAAAAAGGGGATGGGGAAAGCCCCGACCCATGGTTTTCAATGTGAAGTTTGTTACAACTCCAACCCACGAAAATCGCGCTGGAGTGGATGACCCACGGATGGGGTAACACATGGTCACATGTTTTATAACAAATTTATAAACGGATTACGCCACCTAATATATGGCTGGAGCACCACCACATAAACGGATTACATGCCACCTAATATATGTTGGAGCGCCACCACATAAACGGATTACATGCCACCTAATATATGTTGGAGCGCCACCACATATTGCATAACAGACTTTGGGATTAAAGTCTTAAAAGTGGGTTGTATGGTTATTATTATAATATGGTTTTAACCATATTAAAATCCAACAAAAGGGTATGCCATTTTAAAAGGGTATTTTTAAATATGTTTGTTTATTATTTAATAAAAGGCCCAAGCACATGAAAACCAACTTGGAGAAGTTGTAACCAAGGCCAAGATAGGCAAATTAGTTGCAACCAAAGGAATCCATGGGAGTCATGTGAATAAGGGCAAGCCAAACTATATAAACCCATTCATTTTCCATTTGCCACTCATGCTTTGGAGTGGAGACTTTGTAGCTAAAGGAGAGAAGGGGGATTGCGTAGCTTTGCAAGAGGAAGGTACGAGTGTTTATACTCGTTTTACACCGTCTTCAGGCTTCGAAGTTGCTGGAAGCAGTCTTGTTGTGTTTTGGCCAGCGGTTCTCTTCCTGACCATTGTTGCCAAGGTATCATTGTATCATTGCCATGTATTTTTCCTTATGCTGAGATTATAGATCGGCCCTCCTATTGAGAAGCAGGCCCGGAGACGTAGTCCATCCTAGACGAACTCCGTTATCAACTTGTTGTCTTTATGTGCGTATTTTCTATGCTGTTTGGTTCTCTTCTTATGGATTTGTGAGCTTCATTCATGCTCTTTATGCAATTCATGTTAACATCGTAGAGTAGCAAAGATCTTTTTTTCGGATCACTAGGGTACCTTGGGAATCATTGACATCAATGGTGATATCCCTCGCACTTGTTAACGGTTCACATCATTGGCTGGTAATCAAGTGGTTTCTACCGTGTTCGACTTCAGATCATTGTAATCACATGGATAGAATTGTACTTTATGGAAGACGAGATGAAGACCCTGGGTATTTGTTTAAAAGTGCTCATTGCTTTTTCCCCCAGGTTGTGATGGAGTTTTGTATATCTAGCATGGATCCAAATTTGTATAGTCGTGGCTATGCTCAAATTTGCATCTGTATGACATAGATCTACGTTGTATGTCTGGTAGCTATGTCCAATTTTGAGTCCTCTATCACATGGATATATATTGTATTCTAGTAGCCATGTTTGTTTATTCCTCTCATGGATCTGCCTTGTATTGGTCTGCAGCCATGATTTTGGTTACTTGTGTCTATGAGTCAACATACTTATGTACTACAGATGCCTACTTGATGACATGCTCCGATCGAGCAAACATTTTCATCTCATGGTGACGACTTGTTCTCTCAAAGCTCTCGATTATCATATCCCTCTAAGACTCATGCTTTGGGGGGCATCCTGTTATACCAAAATCCTGTCACCATCATGTGATAAGACTTTTGACATACCTACCTGCCCTGAATCCCAGCTCTTGGAGTGGAAACTCATGCTAATTGTCAAGCTTCCATGAAAATTCCTAGCACCGCACTTGCCCCTTTGTCCAGGAGCGATACCTTGTTCACACTGCCTATCGCTTGTTGTCCACAAGTGATGCCACCGCTTATGGACCTTAGTTCATAAGCATTTCTTACTAGAACCGCTCTGTCGTTTTAGGAGAAATGTGGTACCCTGGGTAAAAAGGGAAAAAGAGAAGTTTCTCAAGGCTTCTAGATGATAAGCCTCGCGTCCTCCCTTATCCCTACCATTATGGGTCAGTTGAGTTCGAGATCCCTCATCCTTGGATCTTAGAGGCCACCTCATCCACTAATCTCTCAACCTACCCTATCCATTGAGCCTTATAAATACAAGCTCATATCCATGGTTGAGGGGAGAACTTTGAAGGTATTGTTATGCTGTTGGATTGATCACTTGGCCCAAGACCATTTGGAGAGCATAGAGAGCTAGAGTTGGAGCTTATGGAGATGAGAATGCTTGGTTTCATGGAGATGCATGTTAACACTAAGGCTTGGTTATAAACTTCTTCATATTTCTATATTAATGCAAGTTGATTTTTGTCCCACATATATTGTTGTTGTTTGATTTCACATGTATGTTGTTAGATTCCTTAGTCACTAACATGGATTAGTAGATTGTATTTTGGTAGTTTCGATGTGTTTGCGTGTTGAAGCTTATTGCAGGTACACAGGATAACTATCAAGGCATTACATTCCAGGTATATACGACGTCCAGGGAGAGTCTTCAACCTCTGTCCTCTATTTGTTCTAGATCTGAACCATTTAGACCAGTGGAACACCTTGCTGTCCGCAGGAGGTGAAATATTCCAGCTAATAGACCTGATATAAGATTTGCCAAAACTTTTAGGTACCTAACAAAGAGTATATCCACACAATATTTCCATGTTTAGTGTGTGTCTTCATAATTCTTTAAATATCTCTACACATTTACCACCTCAACAAGAAATTTGAGATCAAATGACATATAGCTTGGAAAAAAAATCCAACAGTCAATTCTACTACAATCAATTCTTTCCAAAATGTGTATGCATATTATCATTATTATATTTTGAAACTCTGGTCAATTTTGCATAAACAAAGACAAATGGATTCAAATATTAAATGCATGTAGATATTAGCTTTAAAGTTTCTCAATAATAAAACCCAAGACCTATGTATTTTCTTATTACTTCTTAAGCTCCTCCATCTAGTGCAATTCATCCATTGTGGCAGAGAATAAAATCTTCTTGCTAGTAAATAATATGTATACAAAGGTAATTACTTGAGTAATAATAAGCTAAGCAGTCATATTATATATTTATGCTACAAATAGATGGCATGGCCGTCGAATCAATACTTCTTTAAAATCGTTGAAGAATGACATAACCATATGAAGGGACAATATAAAAATAGTTATCTTATTAAGAACATTGCAGGGTGTGGGATTTGAGTAGAGCACTAACTGACAATTCTTGCTAATGGACCAAGATAACAAATGTTAATGTTTGTGAACATTATTGGATATTTACCCATTGTAAAATCAATATATACAATAGAGGACACGCCATGAAAAGAAAATATCATAGAAGGAACATCATGGAACAAAAAGAGTGTAAACTAGCTCAGTTTTAATGGTGGTGGTTTCTTTCTACAATAGTGAACACAAACACATTAGATGGAATTCTGGAGAATTAATGGGGGAGGCTTGCTAGATAGTTGTGCACTAAAAAAAGCAATATTTAAAAAATATTATGAATAAAAGGTTTGTTAATCTCCTACAAAGCATACTCAAGCATGTGATATCTACAATGCATGCCTCAGTTCTATAGTATATAATTGATTACTAGAAAACCTAGCCCTAAACCTGCCCTAATTCTTGTGATGAGGTGGAAATGAGTGTTGTTTTAGCACCTTCAAAACCTATGCTATAAAATGATCCAGATTTATGTGTGAATGAAATGAAAGAACATATACAGAATCATAATCACAAACATTTTGCAAATATAGCAAAGATACAATAAAAACATATTCTATTAAATGGCGGAAATAGAACAGACTGTAATATAATAGCTAGAATGGCGGTGGCTATCTCTGAGAAGAGATGCGACTTCTATGCTCATCTATGCAAAGATGAATACAAAATGAGGCCAAATGGGACTACTTATAGTAAGAATGAGGGCGAGAACTCCAAAAGTCCAAAACATAACCCTAGAAGATGAACCATCATAAATTTTGCGGCCCTAAGGTGGTAAGTTGAACAGACAACTTCTCGGGGTCATAACTTTTGCATACAATCTCCAATTTGGGCGCTTGATAACTTGTTGGAAATATCTATCCGAGATTTACATCCGCGAACAACAAATATCAAGTCCAAAAAATCGTATAAAAATAACTAGAAAACTGCCACAATGGACAATTGTTTTGATATAGTGGAATGGGTGGGTGGCCACCGATCCATCTGGATCATGAAATTTTTAGTACATAAAAGTAATATAACGATTCCCAATCATATTGAATTGGGGGTAGAGATAGATATGGAGAGAGAAGAGGAGTAACGGAGGATATTTATCTCACCCAATATTGAGCAAATATCGAACGAATAACGCTGACGGGATGATGCTAAGTTGTGAGGAATTGCCCCGTAGTGGGTGTTTCGACTGTAGTTGGGGCTTGTCCTGGGGATGTAATTGCAGTATGGGCATTGACCTTCCCAGGAATGGGGATTAAGGATCAAAATGATAGTTGAATTCATTAGATTCAATGAGACAAAGAAAATTACCCCCTCCCATTTTTAGTTAAGACCCAACATTCATTTCCAAGAAAGAGATTGACTGATCCCAACTGGTAACCTT
The DNA here is from genome assembly GCA_001517045.1 of Pseudotsuga menziesii. Taxonomy (NCBI): domain Eukaryota; kingdom Viridiplantae; phylum Streptophyta; class Pinopsida; order Pinales; family Pinaceae; genus Pseudotsuga; species Pseudotsuga menziesii. Next base: position 354,611 of record LPNX011134918.1, read on the forward strand.
ATTTTGTACATACGCTAGGATCAACTAATTGAAGATCGAGCATTTGATGATATTATACACGCAAGTAATGTCCATTCCAAGATGCATAAGAACCAAATGAATGATTAATCATGCATACACATAGTTCATGCGATTACATACATGTAGAAATAGAGGAAAATATAGTAGCACAAGTTTTTCTGATGATTATGAAGTTGTTCTAGTTATTTTTGACCCGGTTGTTTTTAAAGTATGCTCTTTCTGTAAAGTAATCTCATTCACCTATAAGAACTTACCTATGCTAATTTTATCATGACATAAACTGTGTAGCTTAATCCATAAGGCCATTCTATGGATCCTTTCATGGTATAGGTCGAAACTTAACCCCTTAAGAATGGATATCATGCATAAATGAATCTTGGATAAAATAATGAAGCCAAGGTATTTGGAAAGGTACCCACTTTTGCAATATTACAAGGAAGATTAATGGACATTTGTTTTGATCGAGCAGAACCCCATCCTTTCAGATATCCATAATTCAGTCCCTATGCCTTGCCATTCCCAATTGGATTGAATGAATACATGCCTTCCTATCCAAACAATGAATCGATATCCCTACCTTGCCTCCCAGATCGAAGGTGTAAATGTTATTCCCCATATGTTTATTTACTGAGACATAAGGTTAATAAGTATATAATAGCTCCTATATTCAAGAAGCCTTATAGACAGAAAGGACTTAGTGAAATGTGATAAACCTCTGTAGGTTCTTTTACAAGGAAGAGCTCAGCAATTAGATGAATCTATGAACTTCATTCAAGCAAGCTTCCATATCGGGACATAGCTTTGGAACCTAGTCAGATAGGGATAAATACATTTTAAAAAAAGCGAGTGCTTCAAGAACATTGCAGTCACCTCCTTAATGAAATATGGCGATCAATGATGATTTATTCCTCTAGTCAATTCTTAAATACCTCAATTGAAGATGCAAAAGGGAATAATAATACCAACTGCAATAGTCCTATCCCAATCGGGTGACCTTAAAATATTATCTATTGAAATGTATGAACTATTAGGGATGAAGACATCGAGAAAATTCTAAATAATTGCTTATTCAATTGCTTAAAAACATCAAGCAATGTTTAGTCATATTAACCTGGGATTAATTGTCGATGAATATCATGTCGCAGTATTCTTTTATTTCACTCTCAATGTGCATCAATGCAAAAATCACATGGATAAATGAAAAAGACAAAAAAGAGTAATTAAAATATTTGGTTCTCAATCTTGATCTCAAATCATTTGGGAAAAACATCCAAGATTTTGTGGGCTAGATATCTTGGACAAAAGGGATAGAGCAAACCTAAGTGGAGATGTTACTATCCAGAACCTATTGATATTGATCCATTGATGGAAATTGATCAACTGAAACTTTGATTGTATATTGATCAAATAAAACTTTAATTGAGGGGCTTTTGATATTTTTCACTAAAAAATTTCTATGACTGAGAAAAAGTTTCATGCAAAATCCTAAATCCATTTACCTCAAAAAATTAGTTTTTTGATAAGAAACTAGTAACTTAAAAAAAATCAGCTTTACTAATAATTGTGTCTTAAAAATCATCTTAACCATCACAAAAACAATTCAAAATAGATATTTAAGACAATATATTAATTTTCTCTTTAACAAATGTCTTAAACAACCCCACCTTATAGTAGTGTACATAGAATATGATCATGTCACTAAATTTAAAGTCCTAACTCCACTAGCAACATAAAGGATAATTTTTTATTCATACAAATTTATGCCACTAATTCACATGACACAAGGATTATGACAAGAATTCACTTAGCACAAGGTTATAATAATAAATTCATTATTTAAGGGGAAGCTTCTTTTCATTGTCTCTTGTAGAGATTGGATGGTTCGACTTGTCAAAGACAAACTTCATAGATCTTTGAAGGTCCCTTGATGCTTGGATCTTACACCAGTTTTACCCATTAGACTTAGGCAAATATGGTTTTATTATCAATACCATGAAAGTATGCATTTTTTATTCAGGAAAAAATAAAATAAATTTAAAATTTAAATAATATATTTATCTTCTTCAATTAAAAGTAATCATAACATTATACTTGAACCATTTCAAAAGAAACGTAAACTATCTATCTATATAATATAAATATATTTAAAAAAATCTTTAAAATTTCATATATTTTAGCGAGGATTGCTTTCTTTTAATATGTAGTACAAACTTGTGGAGTAGAGGAAATATATTATAGTAACAATGACCAAAGGCTTTCATTCGATGTTAATCAGCATGAGAACCCTCTACCTCCATATGTGGGGATTGGCTATTTTTCAAAATGGACTAATGTACAAAGCGGAAACAGTGGAAAGAGTGGGGGTAACGAATGGGCCAAGACTTTTTCACAACAAACGTATGTCAAATGATAAGGCACTTGTCCACTTTCATTTCCTCACAACATTTGATTGAGAGGTAGAGCGGTTGGATGAGTTCTTGTGGGATTGATATGTGTGTACAAATTTCTTTCATAAGTTTATACATGTTATGAATAAAGTTGTATTAATTTGTTTCGGTCAGAACATAGGTAAAGATAGTGTTAATTTGAATTAAATTATAAAATTTATATTATTGTTAATTTGAATGAAATTATAGTTTTAAATTTTATTGTTGTTTTTAATTTTTAAAAGAAATTGTAAAAAAATAGCGTCGCAAAATATTTGATTCATTATTTTATTTCCAGGCATTCAATTATGAAATATGGCATATTCGTTGCCATTAATAATGATTTTTCTCTGCCACACACCAACAATTATCCAACAACCCTAGGATAAATCGACCATACATGGAACTAGATTCTTCTTCGACGATCTATCAACTGTGTGGATCTTTGGTGCATGAATAATGTACACTCTATATCCATGCATACAAGTATCATTTTCAATTCAGAGAGTGGTTTCATTAGAGTGGTTTCATTTGAATAATGTAACTGCTCTCTTACGAAGGCTGCAATTTTCCTCCAAAGATCATTGTGAGGAGCTGTGTTGAGTAAGTTTACAATTGTTTAAGCTATGTTAATGTTGATGTGAAGATCCATTGGTGGGCTATCCATTATTAGAGTTGCAACTACACTAAGGAGCAGCGATTTCATTTTTTGTCCTCGAAACCCCCAACTCCACTTTCTTGAACTTGTTTTGTTCGTGTGAATAGTCGATGGTGTGTACTAACTACTTCTGCAAGTTTGAGATCTTATTCAAGCTGTGCATTTTTTTATCTATGCGTTAATGTGAAGGATTCATTGGAGCTTTGACCTTTCTCCCAAATTGTGTGGGCTCATTTACAAGTGAATGGGATTTATTAAGACTTATTTTTTAAAGAATTGTAGAACAAAAAGAAATATATTCTTTCCTTGGTTCCTACAATGCAGATGCCCTCCATATCTCTCCTCAGGTTTAATTGAACTCATGTCATTTGATGTGATTTTTTTTCAAACTACCACTTGACTATAAGGACACGACATCCAATTTAGGGTTTCCTACGAGGCTTTCACCTACAATGGCATAAAGATGGCGCATGGAAATTCAACACATGTCAAGGAAAATGGAAAACAAGATTTCTATGATCTATTTTTGTCTTTGGAGCTCCGTCATGATGCAATCCGCAGTAACAACTGAGACTGGAAATTGAACTAGCCTTTGCTACATAACGTAGGGAAATTTGTTGCTTTGTGGAGTGCAATATTTGTTGCAACCATGAAGAAACCACAATAGATATATCATCGAATACTGGAGCTATCGATTTAAAATTTGACTAGTGATTGCGTTGGTATTTTTTTTAATTTTTGTTGCGTCTCAATTCTTGTGAAATTTGTACATTATTTCATCAATATCAGCGTTTAAGTATGGATAGTGGTGTATTCAATGCATAGTGGAGGCTATGTTCACATATTTCATGGAGTTGGTTCTTAAAATAATTTCTACATTGATTACTAGTGCATGAGTCGTCCCATTGAGCTGTGAGTTCAATAATTTTGGAGTTGGCTGCAAGTTTGATCATCCTTTTGGGTTATGACTAGTAGAATTCCAAACTAGAAGAGGAAGAGGTGCCCTTTGTTTCCACAGTGGGTTCCCAACGGAGAGGTTACGTGAGCCTAAATATCCTTATTATATGAAAAGAGAAAGTGAAGTGATTTATGGAATCCGTGCATTTTGTTTGACTATAATCACTTCTTAATCTGCAGAACCTTGTGGATAGAGTTCGACGGTGATTACCATCAATAGGTTTGTTGTGTGGAAACCCTATTCGCTAACTATGCACTTCACTATGTGTGAAATACTATGGATATCGACTACTGCTTGAAGATGCAACCTCCATTACTGATTCTCATGTTTGTGCAGTAACCACTCTTTTGTGAGGTGCTTCTTTCGGTGAATGCTAATGTATTAATGGAAGATTGTTTTTTCTTGTTGCAACATGATTCTGGTATAGTAAAAGAGTGGGGTTAATTTATTGCATTGAACATTGAAGTTCACCCTTTGCATCTGGAGCATGCAGTGAAGATTGAATATGGCATGTTATCCTTCAAGTGAAAAAGTTGTAGATTCACATTCCTATGGGCTCTCTTCTGATGGGTGACCGGGTTCAATGAGCTCTATGTTCACATTTCCATCGATGGGGTGCTTCGTGTGAAGATTATAAATCCATGAATAGCATCATATGGTATTGAGAATCTCACATACAAGCTTGCACATACAACCGTGCATAGTGAACTGAGGACTGATGTGATTGACATGGAAGCCATAATTCTATAGGTTATTCTTGCACCTCTATCTAATTTCCCTGAAGACGATTTCGAGTGGTGTTGAATTTTATGGAGTTGGCTCATACTTTTATGTGTATCATTTTTGTGTAACGAAGAAGTTTGTGTGATGTCATTTATGATGGACATCATATCGGGTTGCGACCTCTCTCATGTTAAAGATTAAAGACAAGAAGAAAAAGATGGTGGAACATACAATGGGCATATTGATTTCTTTCTCATTATTAGATTCAATCAAGAAGAATAGTAGTTGACCAATGCTTTCAACACCCAAGCTTCCCTCAGCAGAGGTCGAGGCACAGAATGAAGATGTAGAGGAAGAAGAGGTCAAGGGCCTTCTCATATAGAGGACACAACCAATTCTGAACATTCAAATCACTCTGAGCATTCTCACAATTCTGAAGGTTAGAGGGGAAGAGGCAAGAGATGTACCAATAAGTCCAATATTCAATGTAACTAATGCAATATGTATGGACACTATGAACAAGAATGCAGAAAGAAGCAAGCAGGCCAAAACAACTACATAGCCAATGTCTCTAAATAAAAGAAGGCTCGTAAGAGGTTATGTTCATTGGTTGGATGCGACTATATGGTGAAATAAGATGTGTGAATCCTTAGTGTGATGATCATGGAGACTATCTCTTTGATCGACGTGAAGACGATTCATCCGTTTCTGGCAAAATGTTGTTGGCTTTGGCAATTACCTTGGAGAAGGCTTTTCCCAAATGGAAGATGGAGAAGCTTTTAACGAGTTGGATTGGAGAATATCCTGGACTAAAATAGTTGAAGTTGAATGCCAACATTGTGGCTATCATTGTGCAATTATGAAGAGATGTTACATTCCCCTCCATGGCTGACATTAGCTTTGAGAAAATTCCAATAAAACAAAGACTTTAACCGGTAGAGGGACTCTACTCATTTAATGCTACACGCCGTGAGACTGAAAACATTGTTTCCAAGGGGACTACTAAATCATTATTTCCAAGATGAAGATAAATAAATGCAAATAAAACATAAGCTAGAAATCAGTATTATGGAAAATGTTAAAATCTACATATTCAAATTATGTTTTTTTAGTATTTTTTATATTTTTAGGTAATATACTCATTTTTAAACCTAATTACATTTAAAATTAGTATTATTAATATTTTTAATAATTAAATACAAACAAGTATTTTTTTTGTTTTGTTGTTCTTGCAATGTCAACGAATGGCTCTTATTATTATAACATTATATTTGCACATTAAACATGATAACCTTACATCATACCAAACATATACACTTTATATTCTCTATGAGTGCACTATCTAATATCATAATATTAATCTATGCATGATACCTTATAATATGATGCTAAATATTATTTGTCACTTTATGTCATCTTCCGTGACATATATTTAATATTAATTGTGTAGGTTTGTTACTTTAGGTTGACCACAATCAAAACATAACTGCTATTATTTTTATATTTTACCGTTTTCATTATGTTTTTGGGGATATATATAGTATTTAGGAAATGTATATTATTTGAAACATATAATGCAATTTTTTATGTTTTTTTTTATAGTTAGCTTTGGTAAAACTATTTATTTATTAAATGAAATTTAAAAAAAAATATTTTTATAAAAAGTAAATCAGTGACCTTTGTATCACTGATTGTTGTCCACCCTGGGCAGCGTGATGATGTCATGCTATATTGCAGAAAATTAATTAAAGGCAACGAAATCATGAAAAAAGATTTAAATGCAGTTTGCAAACATCCACCATTCCACGTCTTCATTCCAACGAGCCTTGAACTTGTAATACAATCCCACATGAGAAAGACCTAATAAAAAGAAGTGTCTTTCCCCTGTTTTGTACAAGCTTGCAACATCAAGAAATTTTCTTAAGATGAAGAAATTGTAGAATGAAATTTAATTGAGTTTCTGATACATACCACCATGTATTCGTTATATCTACTAAGCAACATCTTAAGCTTTTTTTGTTTGTTTTGGACTCAAATTGGAATAGCTGGCCATGAACTGGCGTATTTGGAGACTCAAATAATGATTTCATGGAACAGTGGGAATTTCAAGTTGGTCCTATGGTTGGTATTTCATGTGATCAAGTATGGGTTGCAGATGGAAAATGAGTTTCGACAAATAACTATATTGTGGGTTGATTTTCTCCATGCATTAGTTATATTATTTAATTAGTGTTTCTCAATGGCTTATTAATTAGAAACTTGTGTGCAGAGAATCACATAAGTGGCTGGATTTGTCCTCTCATTTGATCCCAAACCCATTCAAGTTATTCTTTTACATATTTAAAGCTTATGTTATCTCTTATTAATATATTATCTTTCTATCATTCTGCACAATATGAACTTTTGAAAATTCTTAAAGTTTGAAGTTCGATAAATAAGCTTTAAAAAATAGGAAGTTATTTTCTTAAGATCACCTTAAGATATAGATAATGTATGTAAATAGGCTAATAGGTGTTTATATCTTAGAATTTTGGGGTGGAAAGTTGTTTATGCTTTTCCTAGATTGTAGGAGAATGGGACAAGTGTACTCTTTAGATTGATTTTATGGCCTTCGTTCAAAATTCTTAATAAACAATTATAAAAAGTTGAAAAATAGCTCACGTGATAAGTGCACTTTCTCTTAGTTGGAAAAAAAATTAGCTCATGATAATTGCACTTCATAAGATGGCAATGCTTACTTTGTGTGACATGAGAACATTGTCTAGCAGTTGGGAGTCGAGCTAATGTGTATTGTCGAGATTGGTTCTATGTCCATCGTTCTAAATTTGAAATAAACAATTATAAAAAGAAAGAAAATAAAAAATAGTTGGTAGTTGATGAATGGATAACTAGTAGCGATGACTCGATAACTAGTAGTGATGCATGGATAACTCATAGCTGATGAATTAATAGATACTTCATTGCTTAACGAATTTCTCCCAATTTCTATAATAATGAGGTTTCGTCCATCTTGAAATATGTAGAAGTATGACGATATTGCAGATGGATTTGGTATTGTACAGATGCGTTCACTCATAATTCATACTTTGAAATCTACACGTATACATCTGATTTTAATACTAGCAATTTCCCCAGGGAGGTGCAATAATACGCCGATAAGGTGGTTGTTAGAGGGTAAGAGAAGATAGAAAATGTAACATTAAAATGAGGTAGTGCAAGACTGCAATTAATACCACAACAAAATGGAACAGTTCAATTTATCAAAAGATAGAGAATAGTCCAACTCGGAATAGATAACAAGTTTATTGAACTTAAAAGTTTTACACAATAGAAAATAGGGCTTTCCAATTAACATCACATTATACAACGAACATGGGATGGCATGGGAGAAATTTCTCTCATGAAGAAAAGACTCCAATGTGTTGTTATATTGGGCCACTTGCAATCTTCGATGAATTACAACAACTTCTAATCCATCAACTTGCCTTGAAGCAAAACAAATTTAACATTCAAATGGCCCTCTCCATCACAACCACTTTCCTCTCAGCAAATGTTTGATATGAAATGGGGATTCCAGATGTATTCAAATAACTCAAAGATCCTGGAAAATAACTAATAGAATTTACAGCTTCTTAAATCAGTACCTCACTTCTTGACATAATTATAGACATGAATGATCAATTTATAATGAGATGAAAGCCATTTCAAAATGGATGCAATAGACCTATCCATTCATCTAGAATGTAATAGCAACATGATTTGAAACATTTTGAGATTCCTTGGAAGCCAATGTAGTGGGAAATGTCTTTATCGATACCTCACTTCTCGAAATGATTATAGACATCAATGATTAATTTATAATGAGAATAAAAGCATTTCAAGATGCTCGCTCTTGATATATATTCCCCATATACCAATTAATTCTATATTAGGATATATATCATATTCATGAGCATGATTTCATTCTTTAATATATATCAATGTACTGCAACGTCCCTCCAACCTTGAACAACATCTAATTTCAAAACCAAGCCAAATATCTATCTTGGTTGAGGGTATCAATAACAAGAAGATTTCTTAAAAAATAATGCATGGAATATGATAGAATTCAAACTGTTTAGGATGAAAATAGGCTCCTTAACTTGATTTCATATTTCAAAAACACAAGTAAAAGGATCCATGCACATGCGCTTCTAATATATAAGCATCAGTTCGAGAAAAAAATAGGCAATGAAGACATAACAGACATAATACATGTATTTCTACAGATTTCCAATCGTTTAGAATTTTTAAATCCAATATTTTGGCAATATTGTACTTAATTAAATTTTAACATGTAATTATAAATGCTGTGGAATGTGTCGAACTTTGTTTGCTAAACCAAAATGCTGTAAACTGTTCTTACCCTTTCTAGATGTTTTCCTGATGTGGTTATTAATGTAATTCTATATAATGTGTTTATGTTACTTGGTCTGATATAAATGATTAAACTATTCATTTTTATTTCTTATCATGCATGTGCATGTATGTGTTTTCATTTTATAGATTACTTACTGGTTATAAGTTTTGTTTACTTGTTTATGGAAAGTCCTAACTTAACGTGTAATTATCAAGGGGTGGAGTGGTGGGACTCGTATCCCTTATAGGGGCACTTGGATAGGTAACTGATTTTACTTGACCTTACAGGGTTTACTTAGCTCATGTTGAACTAATGCAACTCCTCTTCACTTTGTGCGGGTTTATTAGGTAACGAAGCTCACTATGACTATTTAAACTTGGCATTATACCTATGCCAAGGCTACATTATTACTTTCTAAAGACAACATGACCAATGTCCTATCATAGCAAATATTGTCGCTACTGTTAGTGTTATCATTTACGCAAGGATGGGTTTATTTAGACCTGCGTCTAACTAGTTAACATTATTATTGTGGTTCTAAGACTTCATACTTTATTCCTATGCTTAGTTTTTAAAACATATGATTGGAATGTTTTTATGCCCAAAGGTTTAAAGGCTTAAGTCATAAGACTTAACCATATTCTATTTAATGTTTATATGTCATAAGGTATAAATATGATGGGCCATTCATGGAATATTCCATATGCCATGAATCTTGGTTTAGAAATCTCAAGGAATATAATGATGGGGGATTTCAATACCAAGTCGTTTTTGGGTTTTTGAACTATAGGCATGAGGAGAAATTTCAATGTTGGTGGTGGACAGGCTGGCGAAGTAAATTCTCCTCGAGATGGGATAAGCGCAAGCCCTAATCTTGGTCTATTGTGGGTGAACAATTCATTTGGATCTACATTGGTTATGCTTTGTTTGGCTCTCTAGTTTTTTTCACTTCGTGAGGTCTGGTTCACATTTGCGCATTGGGCAGGTATATTCTTCACCTGGGTTTGCAATGTTTAAATACTTTTTTTTAGCAGGAGGATTGGTATACTTCTAACTTTCTCTATTTCTTCATTTTCAAGTGACAGATATTCCAATGCGCCAGTCGTGGTGACTTCCAGGCTATCAATGAAATACCCTTCACGGGTAAGTGCTGTATCAACAAGGTTGAACCTTTTTACCTCTTCTTATAGATGTTTAACATATATTTGAGCTCAATATTTGTAATGGTGAATGAATAGATGGTTTGGTTAACATTTTTGACTGTGTAAAGGTCTCCTTGTATTTAAAGGCATCCAAAGATGTGTATGAAGTATTGGGGTTTATGATGTTGAATTTTGGCACCTTCAGGCCATGACTGTCATGACTCAACTCTGCAATGTATTTTTGGGTTGGTAGCTTGAATGTATGGATTTGATGGTTAATGAAAGCTTCAGCGTTTTAGTTTTGATGATGTGTCTTTAAATTGTGGCTATACCATTGCTTGCAATGGTGCCTCTGTTTGAATCGTGACTGCGTAGCTTTTATTTGTAACTTATAGAAGGTATAAATGTGGGCTTTCACAGTTGGGTTTTTGTCATGGATACTGTCACTATCTTGGAAAGTCCATGACTCTGTGTATTTCGTTGTTTGTAGTTAAATTCTTATTTTGGTAGTTAAAAGAGTTGGTTTAGCTTACAGTCGTGCCATTGCTGGCAATGGCACTCTTGCCAATTCACGACTATTGAATATAATGGTGAAATGTTATTTAATGGTGATTTATGGTGTTGTTTACTTATCTGTGAATTAATTTGGGGATGGCCGTGAGGTTTGGCTTAACATTGTGATATGGATGTCGTAGCTGTGATAGCTTAGAAAGTGGTTATTTTTCTCATGGGTTATGTTAAGGGACTTTCCTTTGCTTCTCGGACGTGAGCCTTGAATATTATTACAGCATGTATTTTTTTTTGTATTATTGTGTGGAAAATTTGAAAGGGAAATGATTTTGATTTATGGTTAATCCTTCTTGCATTTTAATGTTTTTATCATAGATTATGTGGAATATTGGTAAGTTATTACAGTGTTGATAAACGTTGCAAGAGAACCCTACATGATTCGATGCCTGTCGTGGTTTTCATATAAGCTTTGTTTTTAATCCATGAGCTCATAGGATTCGATCCTGGGTTGCGTGGGTTTAAAGTGATGTGTGTGTGGATGTTTTGTTTTGGCATGAATGTCGACCATTAGAGGAAATTCAGGGTCTAAAATGGGCCTTATAAGAAAATACGCGAACAATAAATTTTGTGAGTTGGAATTCAAGAACCAATAGAATTTCAATAAAATGAGTCAACCATAATGGTTGAATTGACATATTTGTCATAAAAGAAAACTACTCTTTTGTTCGTATTTTCTACATATCTCCCTGTGTTTTTACTCAAATTCTAAGCAGGAGAGCTCGTTGGATGCAGAATTTAATTTTGCATCCAATGAGTACACACACTGCATACTTTTGATGGACCTTGCTACCCCAAAAATAAGAAATACCTGAAAACATGTGATGATGACATCATCATCACATTTTTTCAAGTATTTCTTGTTTTTGGGGTAGCAGGGTCCGTCAAAGGTATGCAATCTGGGTACTCATTGGATGCAGAATTAAATTCTGCATCCAACAAGCTCTCCCACTCAAAATTTGAGTAAAAACACATGGAGATATGTCGAAAATATGAACAAAAAAGTATTTTTTTTTCATTCTTCCTCCAAAATTAATAACTATTATTTTATTATTTTCCTTAGGAGACCCATTTTAGACCTCAAATTCGCTCTAATGAAGATTTGATCCTGTAACCTCTTAATGGATACAATTTTGGATAATGTTTTTTGTATTAGGTTATGTTTAATTCCTTATGCTAATGATATATAGTATGGTTATGATTTATGATAAAAGCATGCCTACATTCCTTAGTGGTCTCGATAGCTTGGAATTCGATGTGGTTTAAAGTTTATAAAATGGAAATGGTTTGTTTGTAGTTTATTTGTGATATTTTATTTAAAGTTTCAGAAATTTATATTTAAGTTATAATCTTATCTATTTAATTTTGGCTAAGGCTATAGATAATAGTTTCATAGATTATAAATAATGCAAGCCTCCTGGCAAAATGAAATATGCCAGCAAAGATAAGATATATGTTTTGTTTTAAATTGTGTTAGGTTGATAAATTTTCCTCGGTTAGGGTTAAAAAGATGTATATACAAAATCTCTGATATTATTTCTATGTTTTGTATATTGAAATAATAAACATGAAATATAACTTTACTATAAAAATCTAGACTCTGTTTAAAGAATTACCTTTGGATGATTCCATGAAGATGGGTAACACTTTTTGGCCAAATTTGGTGATGAAAACCTGATTTTTTACTCATGTGCTAGATAGAAGCCCTCAAAACGCATATATGCCATGTGAATTTTGACTTCAAGTAAAAAAACAAATTGTAGAATATTATGTTGGCTTCATAGTGATATTTTTTTTAAAATATTCCGATGTCATTTAATGTGTGAATTTTTGCATTTAATGAACTGTGCGACCTTAAAAATTTGAAGAAGCTAATAAGTGGCTTGTGTCCACGTAGAGTAATTCAATCTTGCATTAATAATTTATATATATATATATATGAGAATGATCTACATAAAATGCAGTGTGATTTGCATATTTTTTTGTTAATTTTTTTCGCATTATACAATTATTTATTATTTTTCGAAAGTGACCACATTCGATTTCAGCATCGTTTTAAACACATATTTGTCCACGTAAAGCATTTTTTTCTATTTTTTCAAAAATTGAAAAACCAAAGATACCCTTTTGAAGAGGACACGTTGATATGTGATGTGTGCATTTTTAAGAATTTTTTGGCTGTGTATTTTTAACTCTGCGGATTTTTCTTTGAGCTGCTTCGAAGTTGCAGTGTGGTTTTCTAAGTATAAGTTTTAGAAGTAATTAAAAAATAAATTTCATATGAATGCCAAAATGCGTGTATGATACCTCAATGGATAGAAGATTCGTTGGTGAATTTATCGGTATCAACTCTGCTCAGTTATGTGCTAGGAATGGCAGGGTGTACACCTCTGCAGGGAACAACAAATTTTTCATTTGTTTGAATGTGAGCTAAGTCTATTTTCTTAATCCCTCGACCGAGGTATGAACCTCGACCAAGGTATTTAAATACCTTGGTCGAGGTCTTAACGAAACCTCGACCGAGGGTTTGTAAAGCCCTCGACCGAACAAAAACCTCGACCGAGGTATTTAAATACCTCGGTCGAGGGCTGAACAAAACCTCGGTCGAGGGCTTGATAAAACCTCGGTCGAGATATTAATACCTCGGTCGAGGGCTTAACAAGCCCTCGACCGAGGTGCGTTTTTCTGTTTTTTCCGAAATGCACTTGCCAAAAATTGTTACCCAGGTCCGCGGATTCACCCCTTTGTCAGAGAAGACTAATCTTGACTTGTAAATGATGAAATAAAGTGCAGAAAAATAAAAGAAACCAAACCCTCCTACGTATAAAACTAAAGGTGCTTAGTCCATCATTATAAATATGAATACGATGTATTTTTCCTAACTAGATTAGCATTGTTGAATAAATAAAATAATCTAGGTATAGAAGACACATACTAATTCTCCATTCATAATTTAAAACTCATTTAATAAGAAAAACTGTGTAACTTGCAAGGGAAAATCAAGAACCGCATACCTGGAAGATGAAGTCTTTTAAATGGTTGAAAATCCTGCACACTCAAAAACCTAGCATTAACAAATTCATATATAGATATGACCTTTGTTCAGACAACCAAATAACTTGGGAACTAATGCGTTCCACCCAACCATGACTCAAAACCGTTCATGGTTTCAATCTGGATCCCCCCGGGCTATTTCCAACATGCATGTAGCTTAGATCTCCTACGGTAAGGATTCCCTATCTGGGATATCAGGTTTTGTATCAATTTTCCTTTTTCCTCTTAGGAAAAATATTCTCCAAGAAATCTCTTGAATATTATCAGGTATAATTATGGAATTCTTCAAAGATAGATGGATTGGTAGTCCCCAATCCTCTCTTTGGATTGAGTCTTTATAGACACACTTTTCAGGAAAAGAGGCATTTAAATCAAGAATCATTTGATTCCTTGAAATAAACCTTTTCATTTACTTTAGGTAATTTTTAATATTTGTTTAGGAACTTTTGACTAGTTCCTACTTTGACTCTTGCAGGTATTTTAATATTTAATTATCATAGTAGTAATAATAATAACATGTGGATCCTTTCTTTATTACTTATAGCTACTAGTATTATTACTATGCTTACTTGTTATACATTTCATGTATAAATTATATATTTATATATATACCATTTGTTAACATTTTATCCTTAGGTATCATATAGCATGATCCCTAAACATATGACACTTTTATTTAATAAGTCCTTCAGGTAGGGGTTAGGTCAACTATGTTAGGCAACTATAAACCTCCTTGCATGTTGGATTCCCTCGTATAACATGGTAGTTCTCCAATACTTAATGAGATACGGAAATTCAAAATTTCATTCAATCACTTAAAAATAAGTAAGATGAGATCAATGTTTTATTAGAGTCATTTTCACTCAACATATTAATGTTTTTCAGTAACTCCTAGTGCTTATCCAGAACCCATACTGAACAATAAAAACAAGGAGTTACAACGTTAGTGCAATTCTAAAGCTCCTCCCTCAACACTAATGCTACGCTGTACTTGTAGGATACACCTAGGGATACAATGGCTAAGGATCCAATGTTCTAGAGATTATGCTCAACATTAACTTGGAAGGCTTCAGAGCTTATGCTCAACACTTCCCATTTTATATTTTCATGTGCTTCAGAGCTTCATGTTCAACACAAATATTTTCATAAATCAAGAGCTTCTCGCTCAACAAAAATATAGATACTCATGTGCTCTAGAGATTCTTGCTCAACACAAACATCAAATATCCATGTGATCTAGAGCTCCTCGCTCAACACAAAACATCTCATCAATTATTTGCTTCAGGTTCCATGCCCAATATATCAAACAAATCATCATGTTCATGTGCATTTGGGTCTTAGGCCCAATGTACCATTTAAAATATCAAAGTAACATCATAAGCAATGGGGCTTATCCCCATAAGTTGTTGGAATATAATAAACCCACTCGTAAAATAATTAATCATTATTTGATTAATTTCCTACCCACTAGCTTAGATAGCTGGCATCCACTTGCACCCTAGAGTCAACACTTGCCATCTATATCCTAGGAATGATTTATTTCTGATTCTAGGTTGATCTTGACCACTTTATGGTCATCCAAAATTGGTAACTACGCTTTATAGTAGATTCTGCTTTATTCTTCTTTTTCTGCTTTATCTTGCTTTTCTATGGATAAGGTAAAGCTAGTCAACTAGGAACGTTGCAGCTTTTGTTGCCAACCCATCCTCCATTATTTTCTCTCCATATTCTAGGATTAACAAGTCTTTTCTTCACTCATCATCACTCACACATGCTATTTCTAATTCATGAGGATGCTTGGTAGATTGGGAAAGTTCTTTAGTCAACTATGGGGTTTATCATAATTAGTAAGCCTGCTTTATGAGCTAGCTTGACTTGTCTTCATGCAACTCCTTTTTCCTTTATAAGGATGTATTACCTATGTAATAATATCAATTATCATTTATTGATCATTCATTAATGCGTGTTCATTAATTCTTCTTCTTCTCTCCTTATGCTAATACTCTACAATTCTATCTGAGGTTAATTGTGTGCCTAGATCCTTAGCCTATTTATGAAATTCCTTATGCCATTGAGGCTTTAGAATTTCTACATGCTATCAGAGCTAAGTTTCTCAAAGTTCAAATTCTACATGGTATTAGAGCCGAGGATATGAAATCTCTACATGATATCAGATCTTTGAGAGTTCATTAATTAATCCTCTTTTTCAGATTTGTAGGTTCAACTTTGAATGGACTCAAGAGTATCAGTTCCTCTTCTTTCTCCATTCACAAGCTATTTAGAGTGGAAACTAAAGATGATTTCATATCTAAAGAGACAAGGTCTCTATGAGATATCTATTGGAGATGGTGAAGAGTCTTATGAAGAGCCAAGTGACTGGTTGAATGACTGTGATAGAGCAATTGGGGCTATTTGTCTAGCTATCTCTCCATGGATGCGCTACCTTATTGATTATGTTGATTACTCAAAGGATCTCTGGACAACATTGGGTAGATTTTTTGGAAAGGATAATGAGGATCCTTCTAGCTATGTGGAGAGTGCCTCTAGCTCCTGAATGATTTCTCTCTCTCAAGATGTCTCAGCCTCTACAGTCTCTGATGAAGTTGATCATGAAGAAGAAGTTTCTCATATAGTTCCTATTGCTACTACTCTCTTTGATTCGAATGCTTCCTCTTTCAATCAAGAAGGAAATATTGAAGAACCATATTTTTCTGTGTATCTTGAAGTAGAAGATCTTGATTCATCTTCTTATGATGTTGTTGATGAAAAAGAAGTGACTAATGGAGCTGTTATTTCTATTGATGATTCACTCACACATTCAGTGTTCTCTATGTCTTCTATCATGGATTCTAATATCCATATGCCAGACCTCTCACACTTTATGCATGCCTCTCTTCTTGATGGTGTGCAACCCAGAGACTTCCAGGATGTTTGCTTAGCCAAATCAAGTCCTTCTAGTGTTTTTCCACTAACCATACTTCATCCCATGTGCTTTTGCAGCTCCTCCTTTGTTCTTGGCACTCATTCTAAGAGCCTCCTTGAAGATTTTGAACATCACTATCTTTCCTCCTCTCATACTTCTACCATAGAGGATTCTTTACCAGTATATTCCATGAGTCTACTATTGTGCTTATTTTTGATCTCTTGGATTCTTTGGAAGCTTGATCAACCCATGGAGCCCATTCATTCGCACTCTTTGATCCTATGCCTTCTCTATGTTCCTACAAGATCACTTCCACACATCCTCTCTGTGTAAATGAAGATGGAGACATTATACATTCGCTTGGATAGTTATTTCACCTATATGGAGCTCATTTCATCTCTACTGGTTCAAAATTCAAGCCATCTCATCATCTTGGAGCTGATTACAAGTCTCAAGATCCTTCAGTATTTCCTTCACATCATTGGATCTTAGTTGTTCTACATGGTCCTACAGTTGTCCTTGATCCAGGTGAGAAGATTTATCTTCTTCCCAAGAAGAAGATTCCTCCAGACATCAATATTTAGTTGGGAGAAGTAGCAACACCAGTAGTTCAATAGTTTTGGTATTGTTTTTCATGTCCTTTCTTGAGGGAGGATTTTCCCCTTGAGGTTTTGCCTCTTTCCTCATTTCTTTGGACAAGATAAATTGTAAAAGGGTGACCATAGCTTTATTGATGGGCCCTATATGCATATATATTTCTGATTAGTTTAGGAATATCATCATAAAGTCAGGATTAAAGGGGGCTGTTGGAATATAATAAACCCACTCATAAAATAATTAATCATTATTTGATTAATTTCCTACCCACTAGCTTAGATAGTTGGCATCCACTTGCACCTTAGAGTCAACACTTTCCATCTATATCCTAGGAATGATTTATTTCTGATTCTGGGTTGATCTTGACCACTTTATGGCCATCCAGAATTGGTAACTATTCTTTACAGCAGATTCTGCTTTACTCTACTTTTTCTGCTTTATACTGCTTTTCTATGGATAAGGTAAAGCTAGTCAACTAGAAAACTAGCAGATTTTGTTGCCAACCCATCCTCCATTATTTCTCTCCATATCCTAGGATTAGAAAGTCTTTCCTTCACTCATCATCACTCACACATGCTATTTCTAATTCTTGAGGTGCTTGGTAGATTGGGAAAGTGCTTTAGCCAACTATGGGGTTTATCATAATTAGTAAGCCTACTTTATGAGCTATCTTAAGTTGTCTTCATGCAACTCCTTTTTCCTTTATAAGGATGTATTACCTATGTAATAATATCAATTATCATTTATTGATCATTCATTAATGTGTTTTCATTAATTCTTCTTCCTCTCTCCTTATGCTAGTTCTCTACAATTCTATGTGAGGTTAATTGTGTGCCTAGATCCTTAGCCTGTTTATGAAATTCCTTATGCCATCAAGGATTTAGATTTTCTACATAAGTGTTAGGCCAAAATTCAGGATATTACATCCCTCCCTGCTTAAAGCAACACCATCCCTCATCTTCTAGGGACTCGGAATGAAATCATGAAACAAGGTGGGGTAAGCCTTTATCATGGAGGCTTCATTCTCCCAAGGAGCCTCATCAGCCTTGAAGTGCTTCCATTTCACTTTCAACTGGACTAGGGTGCACCTCCTGAGTTTCATCTCTCTCTTGTCCAATATATGAAGGGGTTTAGGTGTGAACTACCCTTCAGGTTCCACCTATAATAAGGACTAATCAATCACATGTCTAGTATCATAATTATATTTCTTTAATAAAGATGCATGGAAAACATTATGGACTCTTGTGTGAGCAGGTAAATCTAGTTCATATGCCACTGACCCTCTCTTGGCTAGTATCTCAAAGGGTCCACAAAGTCTAGGTGATAACTTACCACACCTCCCCAAGTTCAACGAGCTTTGTTTTTCTTTTTTTTCATGTAAACATGGTCACTTATCTAATAGTCTTTATCTTTTCTTTTCTTATCCGAGTAACTTTTATGGCGGCCTTTTTCTTCTTTAAGGTTCAACTGTACCTTGGTAACTAATTGTTCCAATTCCTTTACTAATTCAGGCCCTAACATGAGCCGATACATCGACTATCCCAAGTAACCGGTGTTCTACGCTTCAGTCCATAGAGTACCTCAAAGGGACTCATCTTGATGGAAGTCTGGTATCCTTTTTTATATGCAAACTATGCAATATGCATCTAATATTCCCACTTGGTGGGGTTGTTCATGGTATACATCCTAAGCATGCCCTCTACAATATGGTTTACCCATTCCGTATGCTCATCTATCTATTGGTGGTAAGAAGTACTAAAGTTCAACTACGTCTCTAAATCGGATTATAAGGATCTAAAAAATTTCCTGGTAAACTTAGTATATAGATCTGAGATGATTGCCTTGGGTATCCCATGCAATCTAAATATCTCCTTTAAGAATATGTCGGCAATGTGTACTTCCTTGTAGGTCGACTTCATTGGAATGAAGTGTGCTTCTTTTGACAATTTGTCAACTACTACAAAGATAGAATCATTTTTCTTATTACTCTTAGGTAGACTCGTGATAAAATCCAAACTAATGACCTGCCACTTCCATTTCACAATGGGTAATGGATGCATCAACCTTGAAGGATGCTGGTTCTCAGCTTTGACCAGTTGAAATTCTTGACATTTTGCTATAAAAAATGCTATGTCGGCCTTTAACTTAGTCTAGAAAGGATGTTGGACCTGATGTCCCCTCCTTCTAAAATGTACAATCTCTCTTTGGACCATAACAGTCTTGTTTCGTCTACCTTATACTCTTTTTGTTGCTGAAAAAACCTGTCCTCTTGGACCTTCTTGATGATTTCAACATAGAAAGCATAAAATATATTGTTCATTCTAATCCTCTCATGTAAATCCAAATATTTTTGACTTAAAGTCACCTCATGTATCATATGAGCACATCGTCTCAAAGCATCAACAATTTTGTTCTCCTTTCCCTTTATATTCTTTAGCTCGAAATGGTACTCACTGAGGAAAGCCAACCATTTGGATTTCCTAGCATTTAGATCCAGTTGTTCAAATAAATAATTCAGAATCATATTGTCTATCGTCAGAAGGAATTTATTTCCCATGAGGTAGTTCCTACACATATTCAAGGCGTGGATGATGGCCTCTAACTCAAGATCATGGGTGGGGTAGTTCTGCTCATGTTATTTTAACTTTCGCGATTCATAACAAATCGTGTAATCATTCTGCAAGAGGACTCCTCAGAGTCGTTCCTTGCTTGCATCTGTGCAAACAACGAAATCCCCATGGGGAACCCAAATTCGTAGTATCGGTTGAAATCGTCAATTTTTTTTTAAGATTTTGAAAACTTTCCTCACACTTGGTTGTCCATAAGAACTTGTTTTCCTTCTTTTGCAAACCGATCATGGGACAAGCTATCCTTCATAATTTCTCAATGAAATTCCGGTAATAACCAGCTAATCTCAAAAATGACACTAATGTCAGTGACACTAGTATGGGTAGGCCAATATTCTATGGCTTTAATGTTATTTGGGTCCACAACTATCCCCTTCTCGGAGATGATGTGACCCAAGTACTATATTTGTGGTTTGTAAAAATACCATTTACTAAACTTAGAGTAGAGTTAGTGTTCCCATAATACATGTAACACTATGCGGTGGTGTTCCTCATGTTCCTCTTTACTCTTAGAGTAAACTAGGATGTCGTCTATAAAGACCAAACCAAATTTATCCAGGTATCTACTGAATATATTGTTCATAATACACATAAAGTTTGTTGGTGCGTTGGCCAACCCGAATGGAATCACTACAAAATCATCGTGGTCATACCTCGTACGAAAGGAGGTTTTGTGAATATCCTCACCGCGAATCCATACCTGATGCTACCTGTATCACAGGTCAATCTTCAAAAAAATCTTGGTTCCTCCTACCTGATCGAACAAGTCTTCGATCCTAAGGAGTGGGTATCTGTTCTTGATGGTCATCTTGTCAAGTTGACTGTAATTGATGCACATCTACATCGTACCATCCTTCTTCTTTACAAAAATTATTGGTGCTCCCCAAGGGGACACAGTTGATTGGATACATCCATTCTCAATCAACTCTTACAACTGTAGTTTGAGTTCCACCAACTCTGGTGTGCTCATGTGATAAGGATCTTTTGAAGCTGGAACTGATATAGGTGTCAGTTCTATGGAAAAATCTAAGTCTCGCTTTGGTGGTAATCCTAGGATTTCCTCAGCAAATATGTTCCTGATGTCTACAAGAACTAGAAAGTCCTCGATGTGTTGTTCTCTTTTATATTCTATGTCTTGGATGTTTACATCAAATAGTTTGCAGGCTTTCCTAATCCACTTTTTTGCTTGTAAAGCGGATATCTGCCTTATGAAAACTTTCTCAGGTATGCCTTGAATATTTACTGGATTCGTTTGGCTATCCGTTCACTAGATTGACTTGTGTAAGAAATCGAGCATGACATTGTTTTGTTCCAACCAGTCCATGTCGATAAGTATATCATACGATCCTAAGGGTAGGATGTTCATGTTTCTTCTAGTAGGAAAACCATTCAGGTTTACCTCATAGTCTTGAACTATTTCAAAAACCTTTCATTTCGTACCTGTTTCTAATTGCACCAGCCGTGGTTTATCATGTTTAACTTTATCTAGTTAACATACATCAACAATTTTAGATGATAAATAGCTTCAGCAAGCACCGGGTTCAATCAATATTGAAATAGAATTGTTGGAAACCTTACCTTCTATCTCAACAATGGTAGCCTGATGGTCTGCATGTTGACCATCCAAGGCTGCATAAAGCTATGTCCTCTATTGTTGGTTCTTCTTGTAAGTTGTGCAAGACTCCATTGGTCTTTTTCTTACAGTCTGGGGCATAATGGGGCCCTTGGAATTTCCAGCATTTTATTTGCAATGGGGAAACATTGGCTCACCCATTTGTTGCTGGTTTGTTAGCATTCAGTGCTGGTACATATGGCTTTGTACTGGTTATGTTAAATTTGCTATTGGCTGGAAAGTTGTTCTATTTTCTATAAGGTAGCGGGTTGAAACCTGCTTTGCGCTTGTCTGAGAAGGTCCTATACCTGTCTCTGCTTCTGTTTATATTTTATTTCCTCACTTTTCTATACTCATAGAAAAACATAGCTTTGCGTAGGGTGGTGTCCAATGTTTTAGGCATGCCAAATTCAATCTTCTCCTGAAAGATGGGATGAAGAAATCCTAAAAACTATTGTATTTTCACTTTCCCCAAAATTTGAAATTAATTAATTTTTTTATTAGGCTAGTTAGTTACTACCTGAAATGGACATTAAATTATCTTCTGTGGAATGTTTCGAACTTTGTTTGTGAAACCCAACTGTTGTAAACTGTTCTTATCCTTTCTAGATGTTTTCCCAATGTTGTTATTAATGTAATTCTATATAACGTGTTTATGTTACTTGGTATGATTTAGATGATTACACTGTTCATTGTTTATTTCTTATCATGCATGTGCGTGTGTGTGTGTTCATTTTATAGCTTACTTACTGGTTATAAGTTGTGTCTACTTGTTTATGGTATGTCCTGGCTTAACTTGTAATTGTCAAGGGGTGGAGTGGTGGGACTTGTATCATTTATAGGGCTACTTGGAGAGGTAACTAGTTTGACTTGAAGTTACAGGGTTTACTTAGTTCATGTTGAACTAATGCAACTCCTCTTCACTTTTTGCACATTTATTAGGTAACAAATCTCACTATGACTGCTTAAACTTGGCATGCAACCTATGCCATACTACATTATTACTTTGTCAAGACAACAGGACCAAAGTCCTATCCTAGAAAATATTGCTGATATGGTTAGTGTTATCATTTACACATGGATGGGTTTATTTAGACCTACGTCTAACTGGTTAAAATTATTATTGTGGTTCTAATACTTCATACTTTATTCCAATGCTTAGTTTTTAAAACATATGATTGGAATGTTTTTATGCCCAAAGGTTTAAAGGCTTAAGTCATAAGACATAGCCATATGGTATTTAAATTTTATATGTCATAAGGTATATGTATGATGGGCCATTCATGGAAAATTCCATATGCCATGAATCTTGGCCTAGCAATGTCAATGAATATAATGATGGGGGGGTTCAATACCAAGTCACGTTTGGGTTTTGGAACTATAGGCATGAGGAGGAATTTCGAAATTGGTGGTGGATATGGTGGCGGAGTAAATGCTCCTTGGGATGGGGTAGGCTCAATCCCTAAGCTTATTCTATCATGGGTGAACGATTCATTTGGCTCTACGGTGGTTATTCTCTGTTTGGCTCCCTTGTTTTTGTCACTGTGTGAGGTCTGGTTCTCATCTGCGCATTGGGTAGGTATACTCTTCACCTGGGTTTGCAGCGTTTAAATAAAAAAAAATTGCTGGAGTATTGGTGTACTTCTAATGCACTATGTTTCTTCGTTCACAGGTAACAAAGATTCCAATGCATGGGTTGTGGTGACTACTAGACTATCAATGAAATTCCATTCATGGGTAATCCCTATATCAACAACTTTCAACCTTGTTACATCTGCATATAGATGTTTAACATAGATTTGAGATCAGTATTTGTAATGATGAATGAATAGATGTTTTGGTTAACGTTTTCAACTGTGTAAAGGTTTGTTTGTATTTAAAGGAATACAGAGATGCATATGAAGTATTAGGGTTTACGATGTTGAAGTTTGGTGCCTTTGGGCCATCACTGTCATGACTCAGCTCTGCAATGTATTTTTGGGTTGGTAGATTGAATGTATGGCTTCGATGGTTAATGAAATATTCTTCATTTTTGTTTTGATGATGGGTCTTTAAATTGTAGCTTTACTATTTCTTGCAATGGTGCCTCTATTTGAATCTTGATTGTGTAGCTTTTATTTGTAATTTATAGAAGGTATAAATGTGGGAATTCATAGATGGGGTTTTTTCATGGATACTGTCACTATCTTGGAAAGGCTATGACTTTGTTTATTTCATTGTCTGTACTTAAATTCTTGTTTTGGTATTTCAAAGAGTAGGTTTAGCTTACAGTCGTGCCATTGCTGGCAATGGCACTCTTTCCAATTCACAAATGTGTAATATAATGGTGAAATGTTGTTTAATGGTGATTTATGGTGTTGTTTACTTATCTATGAATTAATTTGGGGATGGCCATGAGCTTTGGTTTAACATTGTGATATGGATGTCGTAGTTGTGATAGCGTAGATAGTGGTTATTTTTCTCATGGGTTATGTTAAGTGACTTTCCTTTGATTCTCGGCCGTGAGCCTCGAATATGATTACAACATGTATATTTTGTTTGTATTAGTGTGTGGAAATGTTGAAAGGGAAGCGATTTATATTTATGGTTAATCCTTCTTGCATTTTAACGGTGTTAGAATAGATTATGTGGAATACTTGTAAGTTATTACAACATTGATAAACGTTGCAAGGGAACCCTATAGGACTCGATTCCTGTCATGGTTTTGATGTAACCTTTGTTTTTAAGCCATGAGCTCACAGGATTTGATCCTGGGCTGCATGGGTTTAAAGTGATGTGTGTGTGGATGTTTTGTTTTGGCATGAATGCCGACGGGATTTGATCTTGTAACCTCTTAATGGATACAATTTTGGATAATGCGTTGTGTATTATGTTATGTTTGATTCCTTATGCTAATGATATATAGTATGGTTATGATTTATGATGAAATCATGACTAAAGACCTTATAGATATCGATAGTTTGGAATTCGACGTGGTTTAAAATTTATAAAATGGAAATGGTTTGTTCGTAGTTTATTTATCATATTTTGTTTAAAGTTTCGACAATTTATATTTAAGTCATAATCTTATGTATTTAATTTAGGGTAAGTCTATAGATAATAGTTTCATAGATTATAAATAATACAATGTTGCTGGCAATATGAAATCTTCTAGCAGAGATAAGATATAGGTTTCATTTTAAATAGTTCTAGGTTGATAAAGTTTCCTCAGTCAGGGTTAAAGAGATGTAGATACAAAATCTCTGATATTATTTCTATGTTTTGTACTTTGAAATAATAAAAAGGAAATATAAATTTACTTTAAAAATATAGACTATGTCTATAGAATTACCTCTGTCAGAGAATACTGATCTTGACTTGTAAATGATGAAACAAAGTGCAAAAAAATAACAGAAACCAAACCCTCCTACAGAGAAAACTAAAAGTGCTTAGTCCATCATTATAAATATGAATAAGATGTATTTTTCCTAAATAGATTAGCATTGTTGAATAGATAAAATAACCTAGGTATAGAAGACACATACTAATTCTCCATTTAGAATTTAAAACTCATTTAATAAGAAAAACTATGTAAATTGCAAGAGAAAATCAAGAACCTCATACCTGCAAGATGAAGCTGTTTTAATGGCTGAAAATCCTGCACACTCAAATACCTAAGATTAACAAATTCATAGATATATATGAACTCTATTTAGAGAACCGAATAGCTTGGGAACTACCACATTCCACCCAACCATGACCCGGAACTGTTCTCGGATTTAATCTGGATCCCCCCGAGCTGGTTCCGACATGCAAGTACCTTAGAGCTCCCAAGGTAAGGCTTTTGTATCTAGGATATCAGGTTCTGTATCAGTTTTCATTTTTCCTCTTAGAAAAAATATTCTCCAAGAAATCTCTTGAATAGTATCAAGTAGAATTGTGGAATCCTCCAAGGATAGATAGATTGGTAGTCCCCAAGACTCTCTTTGAATTGAGCCTTTATAGACATACTTTTTATGGCAAAGGGGTAGTTAAATCAAGAATCATTTGATTTCTTGAAATAACCCTTTACATTTACTTTTGGTAATTTTTAATATTTACTTAGGATCTTTTGACTAGTTCCTACTTTGACTCTTGTAGGTATTTTAATATTTAATTATCATAGTAATAATAATAACATGTGGATCCTTTATTTATTACTTTTCTTTATTACTTATAGCTACTAGTATTATTACTATGCTTACTCTTTATACATATCATGTATAAATTAGATATTTATATATATACCATTTGTTAGCATTTTATCCTTAGTTATCATATAGCATGATCCCTAAACATATGACACTTTTCTTTTAGCTTAGTCACTTTCTTTAATAAGGCCTTCATGTCGGTGTTAGGTCAACTAGGTTAGGAAACTCTAAACCTCCTTACATGTTGGATTCCCTTGTATAAAATGGTAGCTCTTTAGCACTTGATGAGATACAAAAAATCAAAATTGCATTTAATCACTTAAAAATAAGTAAGATGAGATCAATGTTTTATCATAGTCATTTTCACTCAACATATTTTTTTTTTCAATAACTCCTATCCCTTATCCAGAGCCCATACTTAATGCTAAAAACATGGAGTTACAAACTTAGTGCAATTCCATGGTTCCTTGCTCAATACTAACGCTAGAATGTACTTGTAGGATACACATAGGGATACAACAGTGAAGGATCCGTTGTTCCAAAGCTGATGCTCAACATCAACTTGTAAGGATTTAGGGCTTATGCCCAACACTTCCAACTTTATCTTTTCATGTGCTTCAGAGCTTCATGCTCAAGACAAATGTTTTCATAACTCATGTGTTCCAGATATGCTCGCCCAAAACAGATATAAATACTCATGTGCTCCAGAGCTTCTCGCTTAATAGAAACATCAAATACCCTTGTTCTCTAGAGCTCCTCGCTCAACACAAAAAATCTCATCAATTATGTTCTTCAGGGTCCACGCCCAACACATGAAATCATATATAAAACATATACAAATGGATTTATCCCAATATATCAAACAAATCATCATGTTCATGTGCAGTGGGGTCTTAGGCCCAATATACCAATAAAAATATCAGAGTAACATCATAAGCAATGGGGCTTATGCCCATAAGTGTTAGGTCAAAATTCAGGATATAACATCCCTCCCCACTTAGAACAACACCATCCCTGGTTTTCTAGGGACTCAAAATGAAATCATGAAACAAGGCGGGGTAAGCCTTTCTCATGGTGGCTTCATTCTCACAAGTAGCCTCATCACCCTCGAAGTTCTTCCATTGCACTTTCAACTGGACGATGGTGCACTTTCTAAGTTGCGCCTCTCTCTTGTCTAATACATGAATGGGTTCAGGTGAAAACTCCCCTTAAAGTTTCACATATAATAAGGAACAATCAATGACATGTTTAGTATCATAAACATATTTTTCTAATAAAGATGCACAGAAAACATTATGGAATCTTATGTGACCGAGTAAAATTAGTTCATATTCCACTGGCCCTCTCCTGGCCAGTATCTCAAAGGGTCCAAAAAATCTAGGTGCTAACTTACCACACCTCCCCAATCTCAACGAGATTTGTTTTTCTTTTATATTCAAGTAAATATGTCACCTATCGGATAATATTTATATTTTCTTTTCTTATCCACGTAACGTTTCTAGTGGTCTTATGTTTCTTTAAGGTTTAGGTGGACCTTGGTACCCATTTTTTACATCTGCTTTAGTAAGTCGGGCCCTAACATGAGCTGATCCACCATCTACCCAAGTAATCAGTGTTCTACACTTACGTCCATAGAGTACCTCAAAGGGAATCATATTGGAAAAAGTCTGGTATCTGTTGTTATATGCAAACTCTGCAAGATGCAGGTAATCTTTCCACTTGGTGGGGTTTTTCATGACATACATCCTAAGCATGTCCTCTACAATCTAGTTTACCATTTCCATATGCAT
The DNA here is from genome assembly GCA_001517045.1 of Pseudotsuga menziesii. Taxonomy (NCBI): domain Eukaryota; kingdom Viridiplantae; phylum Streptophyta; class Pinopsida; order Pinales; family Pinaceae; genus Pseudotsuga; species Pseudotsuga menziesii. Next base: position 382,277 of record LPNX011134918.1, read on the forward strand.
GTCTATATACAGGTGGTAAGAAGTACTTAACTTCATCTGCGTCTCTAAACCGGAGAATAAGGATCTCCAAATTGTTTTGGTAAACTTAGTATCTCGATCCGAGATGATCGCCTTGGGTATCTCGTGCAATCTAAATATATCATTTAAGAATATGTTGACAATGTGTACTTCCTTGTAGGTCAACTTCACTGAAATGAAGTGTGTTTCTTTTGACATTTGTCAACTACTACAGAGATATAATCATTTTTCTCCTTACTCTTTGGTAGACCCATGATAAAATTTGTACTAATGACCTACCACTTCCATTTTGGAATGGATAATTTTTGAAGCAACCCTGAAGGATGCTATTGCTCATATTTGACTGGATGACATTCTTGAAATTTTGCGATAAACAACGCTATGTCGGCCTTTAACGTAGGTAAGAAAAAGTGTTTCTTTACTGTGGATGTCATCTTTTGATATCTCGGATGCCCTGAGTAAAGTGTATGATGAAATTCCGTGAGCATGTTGGACCTGATGTCCCCTCAGTATGGAATGTAAAATCTCTTTTTGGACCATAGAAGTCCTTTTCTGTCTACCTTGTATTCTTTTGTTGCTGAAAAAACTTGTCCTCTCGGACCTTCTTGATGATTTCAACATAGAAAGGGTCCACTTTGTTGGTCGTTCTAATCCTCTCATGTAAATCTGAATTGATTTGACTTAAATTCACCTCATATAGCATATAAGCTTGTCGACTCAAAGAATCAACAATTTTTTTCTCCTTTCGCTTTATATGCTTTAGCTTGAAATGGTACTCGTTGAGGAAAGCCAACCATCTAGCTTTCCTGGAATTTAGATCTGATTGTTCAAATAAATACTTTAGACTCATATTGTCTGTCTTCAGAAGGAATTTCTTTCCCATGAGGTACTACCTCCACATATTCAAGGCATGGATGTATTAAATCTAGCACATAGATCTATGAACAAACACACAACTCACAAGATATATCACACAATTTACTCAGTTACTGAAGAATGAAACAGTGAAAAAATGGCTTGTAGCTATGAATGATTTTTATTAATGAAAGAGTAATTAGATGGTAATTACAATGAAGTACAATGTCTTAGATATCCACATTGAATTTGAATCCACATGATGAAATTCGAATTGATTAGACTCTACTTGACTATAGGTAACTAAGACCTTATATAAATCATTGTTCGAAGACTCAATAGTTATCTGACCTTGTCTAAACCATTATCGAAGTTCAACAAAGTTATAAAACACAACTCAAGTGTCTACCTCAGTGTTGACTGAGGCTAACTGATTGTGGTAGGTGAGAAATGCGCCTCTCCTACATGCAGCCATGCAAACCTAGCACTAACTGAATATAGAGGACTAGAACGTAATGTAACTGAATCCTAACTCATCTTCACTAGTGAGTAACTGAACTCAATTGTTGAAGGTTGGTGTTGGCATTCCTAGTGGCTCCTAAATTTTAGGAATTGATCTAGGGGGCTCTTAAACTAATTCATGCAAGTGCAATCAGTGGCAGTAGGACTCAATTAGTGTTCACCACACTTTAGTAACTGGAACATGTGCCCCAATTAGGCCAAGTGGACCCAATGTTGTTAGTGACTAAAAATAGAGTGGATGGACTCCCGATTTAGACATGAACCCTGATTTAGACATATGACCAAATTGGACAAGGGAGGATTAATAATGTTATATTTTTATCATTTTAAAGCTAGCATTAAGTTACGATCTTAACTGAGAGAATAACAAGCACATCAATCAAACACATGAGACAATGAACATAAATATTTTCCTCGGGGAAACCATAAAGGAGAAAACCCTGCAACTTCCTTAGAGATAGAATCAGCACCAAAAGAAAAACCCCAAAAACAATAAGATGATCTCCCGACAGTAGTAGCCTCTTTCTTTCTAGCGCCAACAACTTCTTCTTCCTCAGCTATGCGCTACAACTGAGTGTGAGTGAGTGTGTGAGAAATAGAGAGGCTCATTCTCTATTTATGCTAATTCCTTACTTGATAATGAATCACTAGGGCCGACTTCTCTAGGAGAGTATAATAACCCTAGGGCCTCACAAATGCAGGGAATTTAATCCTTGAACAATAGGAGGGTTACCCACAATGACTTGACATGACTTGTTTACATTATAGAACCTCCCGATAGGAACATCAGGGCATGACATGACTCAATTACATTACAGATACTTCCTGAAATAAACATCAGGGTACAATACATGAAATATACAAGTGAATACATTTCAAAGTGACAAATACATCAACGCTCCCTCTTAACTAGGAAGGTATTCTTTCAACATAATTTTCAGCACTGGTCTTCTTCTCTGTATCAATTGGATCATCTCGTCATATTCATCTTCAAGTTGTCTTCATCTTCAAGTCTTGTTCATCTTCAATTCATCTTCATGTTCAAGTCTTCTTCATCTTCAAGTATTCTTCATCACGGGATCTAGATCATCACTCTATCATCATCAAATCTAGATCATCACTTGATCTGGATCATTATGAAGTATGGATCATCACTTGATCTGGATCATCATCATCGGTGCTATCTCAAAATGGTGCTATCTATTGATTCTTCTAATCACAGGAAGTTCTACAGAGCCAACCCTTTTTCATGCTAGTTTTAGGCCTAGCCTTCAAGTAGGTCTTCTTCAATGCTTATATCTGACCCTAAGTCAGAATGGCCTGCCCAGCTCTTACATATGACCTCATATTTTCAGAAAGGCATACCCAACACTCACATTTGACCTCATCTTGTCAGAAAGGTCCAACACTCACAGTTGACCATGTGTAAACACATCGCGCCATAATGGATCATCACTTATATCCGACCATTTGTGAACACAACGCATCAGAAGGGATCTGCACTTACATCCGACCATGTGCGAACACACCGCATTAGAAAGTTCTCCGCACTTACATCTAACCATGTGCGAACACACTACATTGGAGGGACATTGAACTTACATCTGACCATGTGTGAACACACTACATTAGAGTAGCTCTTAGTCCCAGACTGAGGATTCCTGGCAATTGAACAGGTGCCTCCATTCTCCCAGAGAATGGAATCATCCCTTATATCTGATCAAGTGGGAACACACCCCCCAATCACATCAGAATGCCCATGCACTTATATCTGATCATGTAGGAACCAATCCTATAGTCACATCAAAATGGCTTAGCACTCACCTTTGACATGGAAGGAACCAATCCTCTCAACATGACAGAATGGCTCAGCCCTTACATCTAACCATGGAAGGAACCTAATCCTCTCACCATGTCAGAATAGCTCTCATACTCATCATTTCCCCTTGGAGGGAACCTCAATCTGGAGAACACCAAGCTTCTCCCTGGAGTACTCAAACTTCACTCTAGCCAATGGCTTCATCAACACATCGACAATTTGTTCATCCGTCAAAACATACTGGAGCTTCATTGCTCCTCTCTGCACCATATCCCTGATATAGTGATACTTGATGTCGATATGATTCTACTTGTCATGGAACACGGGGTTCTCCGATAAATTCACACAACTCTGGTTGTCACAATATATACAAGTAGCATCCAATTGAAGATCAAATAAATGAGACAATAGCTTTCTCAGCCACACTGCCTCGCAACTAGCTGAACAAGTTACGACATACTCTACTTTAGCTATACTCAGTGCCACATAGGACTGCTTCCTGCTAAACCAAGAGATCACACCTAATCCCATACTGAAGAAACATCCTGAAGTGCTCTTTCTATCGATGGCACTTCCTGCCCAATCTGAATCAATATAATCCTCCAGGTTAATCTTCTGATTCACCTCATACTTGAGCCCATAATCAACTTTACCCTTTAGGTACCTTAGAATATGCTTTGTAGCAATCAAGTGAACATGTCTCGGATCTGTCAGGAACTGGCTCAAGGTGTTCACAGCAAAGCAAATATCTGGTCTCGTATTCGTCAAGTACATCAAGGACCCAATCATCTGAGAATACATTGTAGCATCAACCGCTTCTAATGAAGCATCACTCAATAGCTTCAATTTTGATTCCATAGGTGTGGTTGTGGCCTTGCAGTCCATCATCCGAAAGCTCTTCAGGATCTCTACTGCATACTTCCCTTGTCTGAGGAATATTCCATCCGCATTCTTCCACATCTCCATGACTAGAAAATAGTGCATCATACCCAAGTCTTTCATTCCAAACTCGACAGCAAGCTTCCTCTTCGTATCAGCAATCAACCCATCCATACCTGTTACAAACATATCATCCACATACAGTAGGAGTATCACTGGGTTTCCATCTTCAACCTTGTAGTAAAGCTTGGAACCTGATTTACTTTTGGTAAAGCCCAAACTAGAAAGAAATCCATCAATTCTGTCATACCATGTCTTGGGTGCCTATTTCAAACCGTACAGGGCTTTCTTCAATCTACACACATGAGACTATCTATCATGTTTCTCAAAACCAAGTGGCTGCTCCACATACACTTCCTCTTCTACTACACCATTCAAGAAAGCAGTCTCGACATCCATCTTGTGTATCTTCCATTTCATCACTGCAGCTAGAGCAAGTACTGATCTGATAGAAGTGTATCTGGCTACAGGTGCAAAATTTTCTTCATAATCTATTCCTTCTTTTTTGGATAAGCCACAAGCCATGAACCTTGCTTTATATTTCTCTATGCTGCCATCTGCAACATGCTTGATCTTGTAGATCCATTTGGAAGTTACAATGGACTTCCCTTTTGGTCTTGGGACAACATCCCAAACATCGTTCTTCATTATCGATTGATACTCTTCGATCATAGAATCCTTCCATTCTTTTCTTTATGTTGCTTCTTCATAGTTAGAAAGTTCTTTACCAATAATGTCACATAGCAAAGCTATATAATTGGAGTAGGACCTAGTTATACACCTTGGATAATTTCATGTACCCAAGCAGGTTTCCTCTTATGAGGATTCTTCTCCTGAGGTGGATCCACAGGTTCTTGAGGTTCTTATAATTCTTGATCCTCTTCTTGAATTTCTTCATTCATGGTTGTATCATGAATTCTGGGTGCTTCTGTTTCTTCAGGTTCTTTAGTCGGTCTCTTTCTGGATTTGATGTAGGCTGAATCTTCATCAAATGTTACATCTCTACTAATGTCGATATTCTTGAATCCTAGGAAGTATATTCTGTAAGCCTTCAAGCTTTCGGAGTATCCCACAAATATACCCTTCTTTCCTGAAGGGTCTAACTTCATCCTTTTTTCTTCCAGAATGTGTATGTATATAGGACAGCCGAATATTCTGAGATGGTTGACTTTTGGTTTCTTGCCGAAGAAGACTTCTTCAGGTTTCTTGTTCTCGAGTACTCTATGTGGAGTATGGTTCTGTACATATACCACTATTCTGGTAGCTTCTTCCCATAGTTGCATGGGAAGATCTTGATCAGGAATCATGTCCCTTACTGCTTCCATAATCATTCTATTCTTTCTTTCTGCAATCCCATTCTATTGTGGATTATATGGAGTGGATAAATACCTCTTAATCCCTGAGTCTTTGCACAGCTCTTTGAATTCATTTGATGTGAATTCTCCGCCATTATCTAATCGAAAGGTCTTGATCTTCTTTTCAGTGTGGTTCTCAATCAAGGCTTTGAATTCCTTGAACTTGATGAATACTTCATCTTTGTTCTTCATAAAGTATATCCATGTCTTTCTAGAAGAATCATCAATAAAAGAAACATAGTATACATACCAGCTTAATGAACTGGATGACATTGTACCACATACATCGGAGTGGATGATTTCCAAGATTCCTTTTTCCTTTCTCTCGCTACTTGGAAATGTCTTCTTTGTGTTGTTCCCTTTCGCACATCCTTTGTATACACCTTCATGTTTTGTCTGCATTTATGGGAGACCTTCAATAGCTTTGCTTGTGGTAGTGCTATATAATGCACATGTACAAGGCTTCTATGCCAAAGCTGATTTGTTTCTACCGAGTCATGAACCAAAGCTTGTTCTGGTTCGCCCTTCAATTTGTATAGTCCTCCTTCTTATTCCCCAATCACTACTGCATCATCAATAGACTTTCCCTTTGGCCACATAAGAACTTGGCCATCTACAAATGCAACCCTCATTCCTTTTGCATCCAATGCATATGTGCAGAGGAGGTTCTTCTTTAGTCCAGGTACAAACAATACATATTTCATCTTGATAGAATTTCCAGAGTCTATCTTATATGAGGATTCACCACTACCTTTTATTGGATATTGGTAGTCATCTCCAAGTTTCACCTTGTGAGGTGATTCATGTTCAGATAGTTTCACAAAGGATTCCTTGAATCCTATCATATGTTTGGAAGCACCATTGTCTATAAGCCAATCATTGCTGCCATGTGTGATAGTTCCCATGAGAGTGAAAATCAGAAAATATTCTTCATCACTTGAAGAATCATCAATGTCTTGTTTGGTTCTCTTTGTGGAAGGTTCATCATCCTCTGCAGCATGATCATGATGTCTTCTCTTATTTCCCTTCTTCTTGTGAGAGCTACTTTTGTTTCTAGTACAATCTATAGCAAAGTGTCCTCTTTCATCACATGTATAGAAAATGTACTTAGCATATCTCTAGGCTTTCTAAAGTTACTCTTTTGGTGAGAGTGCTTACCTCTGTGGTGGCTAGTTTTGGTTTTCTTGGATTGTACTGTGAGAGCTTGATGTTCACTTCCCATCTTTTCTTCTCGAGCTGCTATCTGAGCCTCTTCTTGAGAGAATTATTCCCATATTATGATGAACTTGACTAGCTTCTTTCTGGCATAGATCCCTTGAATGAAACAATCCCATGTCCTAGGGAGACCATTCAAAGTGGTCATTACAATCTCTGCATTCTCCACTTCTTCATCCACTGCTTCAAGTTTTTCTTTGATCTAGGAGACCCTTGTGAAGTATGATTTTATGGTCTCTACATTCTAAATATTCACATTCTTCAATTGGTTCCTCAAGGTCATCTTCTGGTTTATGTTCTTTCCTTTGAACAGTTTGGTCAGCAAATCAAGCATAGATTTAGGTGTCTTTAGGGAGGACACATGTGGTATGAGGTTATCCTTTATTGAATCAGCAATAATCCTCATGTCCATGACTAATTTATTCTTGTGTAACGCCTTAGCCTCATATCTCGCTGGAATTGGAACCTCCTCATTGATATAGGAGTCCAACTCATTTTCTTCCAGGAGCAGGGAGATCCTATACTTCCAGGCTTGGAAGTTATCATCTCCCTTAAGATTTTCATCAAGCTTGGTATGATGAGACATCTTAACTGAGAACCTCACATGGAAATACAAAAGATTTAGATCTTACTAGGTCAAGATGTCAGATCTGGATCTAGAGCTGAATTTCTACAAAGCTGGTTCAGGAGCAAATTAGGGATTGACTTTCCTAGAGTTCTTTCCAACCAAAAGATTTGATCTTGATCTCTAAACTTCAATTTTGAGGAGGATATCAATCGAGGCCTAGGCTCACTCAAAATTCCACTTCTGTGGAAATCACTAATTTTTGGCAGTAATGTTGGGTCAAAAAACTGAAAATGCTTAGAATCAGATTCTTCTTTGATAGAAAGATGCGCCCTGGGGAGGATATTCAGCCCAACCTTCTTTTACTGAAAATATGTGGAGAGAGATCCAAAAAGTAGGAAGCCTTAGTTTCCGTATCTGCACAATTTCTTCTTCTCAGGTTAGCTCTGATACCATGTTAGAATTTTATCATTTTAAAGCTAGCATTAACTTATGATCTTAACTAAGAGAATAACAAGCATAGATATCAAACACATGAGACAATGAACACAAATATTTTCCTCGGGGAAACCATAAAGGAGAAAACCAGCAAATTCCTCAGAGATAGAATCAGTACCAAAAGAAAAACCCCATAAATAGTAAGATGATCTCATGACAACAGTAGCCTCTTTCTCTCTAGCCCCAACAACTTCTTCTTCCTCAGCTATGCGATACAACTGAGTGTGAGTGAGTGTGTGATGAATAGAGAGGCTCACTCTCTATTTATACTAATTCTTTGTTAGTTTTTCATCACATTAAGCTAGCATTATGAACTTAGGATCTTTTCACTGAGAGAATAACAAGCATAGCAATAAAACATAAGCACATCACAAGAGACAAGAGACACAAAGAGTTTTCCTCGGGGAAACCATAAAGGAGAAAACCCCACAACTTCCTTAGAGATAAAATCATCACCAAAACAGTAAGAGATCTCCCAACAGCAGTGGCCTTCTAGTCCCAGTATATTTCCTCCTCCATAAGTGCACCTCACTTAAGAGAGTGAATGATGTGTTTCACAAGTGATAAATAGAGAGACTCTCACTCTCTATTTATATTCATCCGTTCAGTTGAATTCCCTTTTCACACGTAGGCTCAACCTAATAATTACTACTCGAGCCTACACCTTAATTAGTGTATAATAACTCAAGTGCCTCGAAACTGTGGGGACTTACCTAATGACTTGATATGACTTGATTACATTATTAATCCTCCCGATCGGAACATCGAGGCATGACCACATGACTCAAATACATAATAGAAACATCCCGGAATAAACATTGGGTTACAATACATAAGATACATAGAAGAATACATTCTAAAGTTACATATACATCAACACTCCCTCTTAACTAGGAAGGTATTCTTTTGACACAATTTTTAGCTCTGGTCTTCTTCTCTGTATCAGCTGGATCATCTCGTCTTCAAGTCATCTTCGTCTTCAAGTCATCTTTGTCTTCAAGTCATCTTAGGATCTGGATCATCTCTCGATCTGGATCATCATCACTGGATTTAGATCATCTCTCGATCTGGATCATCATCACTGGATCTGGATCATCTCTCGATCTAGATCATCATCGCTGGATCTGGATCTGGATCATCTCTCGATCTGGATCATCATCACTGGATCTAGATCATCTCTCGATCTAGATCATCATTGAACATCATCACTAGATCTAGATCATCTCTCGATCTGGATCATCTCTCGATCTGGATCATCTCTCGATCTGGATCATCATTGCTGGATCATCATTACTAGATCTGGATCATCACTCGATTTGGATCAACACTGGTGCTATCTCATGATTCTTCTCGTCATAGGAAGTTCTATAGAGCCATCCCTTTTTCATGCTGGTTGTAGGCCTACCCTCATGTAGGTCTTCACCCAGCACTTACATCTGACCTGGTCATCAGAAAGGCACGCCCAGCACTCACATCTTATCATGTAGTAAACTACAATCCCATCAGAAAGGCCCAGCACTCACATTCACCGGCATGATAGGACACACCTACTATCATCTGTGAAATGGCTTAGCACTTACAACCACCAGCATGATAGGACACACCTACTATCATCTGTGGAAAGGAATAACGCTCACACCCACCAGCATGGTAGGACACACCTACTACCATCTGTGGAAAGACTCGGCACTTACAATCACCAGCATGTTAGGACACACCTACTACCATCTGTGAAAAGGATCTGCACTTACAATCACCAGCATGGTAGGACACACCTACTACCATCTGTGAAAAGGCTCTGCACTTCCAATCACCAACATGGTAGGACACACCTACTACCATCTGTGAAAAGGCACTGCACTTACAGTCACCAGCATGATAGGACACACCTACTATAATCTGTGAAATGGCACAACACTTATAGTCACCAGCATGATAGGACACACCTACTATCATCTGTGACAAGGCTCAGCACTTACATCCATCTAGGCGGGAACACATCCTGCTCACAATGATGGAAGGGCATGCACTCATATTTGATCATGAGGGGAACACATCCCAACAATCATATCAGAATGGCCCCCAGTCCTCCTCGACTGAGCTACCTAGTAACTAACCAGGCGCCTCCATTCTCCTAGAGAATGGCAGTTGCCCTTACATCCAACCTACTCGTCGGAATGTCCAACACTCACATCTGACATGGAAGGAACTTAATCCTTTAGCCATGAGCAGAATGGTTCAGCCCTTACATCTGACCAAGTGGGAACACATCCCTCTATCACATCAGAATGACTACTCAGTTCTTATACTGAGTGTTCCTGGTAACTGACCAGGTGCCTCCATTCCTAGAATGGCAATTGCTCTTACAGCTGTCCTGCTCGACAGAATGGCCAGCACTCATATCTGACATGGAAGGGAGCAACCCTACCACCATGATAGAATGGATTAGCCCTTATATCTGACCTACTTGTCAGAATGGCTATGGATCTTAGCACTCATATCTGACATGGAAGGAACCAATCCTCTCACCATGACAGAATGGCTCAGCCCTTACATCTGACCATGGAAGGAACCAATACTCTCACCATGTCAGAATGGCTATGGGTCTCATCACTTTCTCTGGGAGGAAGCCTCGATCTGGAGAACACCAATTCTCTCTCTGAAGTACTCGAACTTCATCCTAGCTAATGGATTCGTCAATACATCAGCTATATGTTCCTCTGTCGCAACATACATGAGCTTCACTACTCCTCTCTGCACCATATCCCTGATATAGTGATACTTGATCTCGATATGCTTCCACCTGTCATGAAACACTGGATTCTCTAACAACTTCACGCAACTCTGGTTGTCACAAGTAACATCTAACTGGAGATCAAATATATCAGACAGTAGCTTCCACAGCCATACTACCTCACAACTAGCTGAACAAGCTGTGACATACTCTGCTTCAGCTGTACTCAGTGCCACATAGGATTGCTTCCTGCTAAACCAAGAGATCACACCTGATCCCATACTAAAGCAACATCCCGAAGTACTCTTCCTATCGATGGCACTGCCTGCCCAATCTGAATCAACATAACCTTCCAGGTTAATCTTCTGATTCGCATAGTACTTGAGCCCATAATCAATTGTACCCTTCAGGTACCTCAGAATATGCTTTGCAGCTGTCAAGTGAACACTCCTAAGATCTGTCAAGTACTAGCTCAAGATGTTCACAAAAAAGCAAGTGTATGGTCTCGTGTTCATCAGGTACATCAATGACCCAATCATCTGACGATACATCATAGCATCAACCGACTCTGACGAAGCATCACTCAATAGCTTCAGGTTTGATGCCATAGGTGTGGCCATCGCCTTGAAGTCCATCATCCTGAACCTCTTCAGGATCTCTACTGCATACTTCCCTTATCGAAGGAAGATCCCATCTGTACTCTGCCACACCTCCATACCTAGAACAATAGTGCATCGACACATAACAGGAACATCACTGGTCTTCCACCTTCAACCTTGGATCAAAGGTTGGAATCTGCTTTACTCTCAGTAAAGCCTAGAATCATTAGTAATCTTCCCATCCTGTCATACCATGTCGAACCTTAGGATCTTCTGCAGTCACTCCCTCTGAGGCGGAGCATCATACTCCCTCTGTCTTCCGTACTCTATGCACTGAAACATTCTGTACTGGAGTGACAAGTAGTATCCATCTAGGATCAATGGATACTAAGATCCTCTATCTTGAACTTCTTCAAAATTTCATCTTACACCCATCTATGAGCTTTTCATCCTCTATCAACCTTGTAGCAAAGGTTAAGATATTCATCAAGCTCATCATGTATGTGTTATCCCATGGGTGTCTTCTGAACTTGTACAAGGCCTTCTTTCATTTGCACACATGATTATGCATGTCATGTGACTTCACTTCTATTAGCTGTAAATGTTTCTTTGTAGACTATGCCTTCTCTTCATGAGAAGCCTCATGCTATGAATCTTGCTTTGTATCCCACGATGTTTCCATCTATTGCATGATGGAACTATGAACTTCTCTTCAGGTCTCGATACTACGCCCAGACATCATTCTTCTTGAACTGATCTTCCCTTTCTTCTTTGTGGCTGGAAGGTTCTGCATCAATGATGTCACTGCACTCGTCATATTATTCTTTGTCTTTGAACTGGCATCACTTGTTCTTCGGAACAAGTCTTCATTCTTCTTTGCTTGTAGGATATTATGTATGCGATCTTTCCTACAAGTCAAGTGCAATTGTATGGTTAGAAACATTTCATAAGGAATATTTATACTGGAAAACACTTATGCATAAATATATGATCATGCAACTACTTTAGCCAATACAAAATTCATCCATATCTCATTGAAACTTTCTAGATGCCTTCCATCTCTACCAGGACAACATTGAGATTGTGCACTAATCCAATATGTCAGCAAAGAGGTTTCATTCTAGATAAGTAGCAATGGAGAATTTGTATAGCCCCATGAGCTACTTACCCATTATGTGCATATTAGTAGTATTCTGTCATTAATGCAAACATCCTATCATGCATAATACAGTAACTGAATATAAACAAATGCATAACAAAATAATATAATGAAATGACAATTGAATACTTATCTTTATTTGTTTTGAGGGTAGACTCCTTCTTGATCCTTCAGCTTCATCGTCTTCTTCATTCATAATAGCATCGTTTCTTATCCAAAAGATAAGGTGGATAAGAAGTTCTTCAAGAGTTGAGTTCTTCATATTCCTCATTCCTTGAGGGATATTCTTTGGATGGAAAGAGCTTGATCTTCAGTTGCTCCCACCTTCTCTTCTTGAGCTTCTTCTTCTTGTGAGTTCTCTTTCTAGAGTCTATTGAAAGTAATCACTTCCTTCTAGCACACATTCCTCACATGAATGAATTCCACGATCCTGGGAGGCCATTCAAGGTGGCCATCACCACTTTTGCATTCTTCACTTTTTCTTTTACCGCTTCAATTTGTTCTTTGATTTGAGAGACTCTTATGACTGCATGGTCTCTGCATTCTGGATCTTCACATTCTTCAACTGGTTTCTTTAAGTCATATTCTGATTTTGTTCTTCCCTTCAAATAGCTTGAAATTCTGGAAGACCTTCAACAGCTTTGCTTGCAATAGGTAGTGCTCTGTAATGCCAAATCTCATTTGGATATACTGTGTCATGGATCAAGGCTTGTTCTGGATATCCCTTCAATTTGTACAAGCCTCCTTCTTGTTCTTCAATCACTACCACATCATCTATAGTCTTTCCTTTTGGCCATATGATGACTCGACCATCTATGAATGCAACCCACATTCCTTTTGCATCAATGCTGAAATGGAGAGAAGGTTCTTCTTCAATCCTAGCACAAACAATAATTCTTTCATTGTTAGAGACTTACCAGAGTCTAGCTTGCATGAATATTCCCCGCTACCTGTTATTGGATATTGGTAGTCATCTCTTAGTTTCACCTTGTGAGGTGATTCATGTTCTGACAGTCTTACAAAGGATTCCTTGAATCCCGTCATATGTTTGGAGGCCCCACTGTCTATAAGCCAATCATCACTTCCATGAGTAATGTTACCTATGAGAGCTTATATCATAACATATTCATCCTTGCTTGAAGAATCTTTACTTTCATATCTGGATCTCTTTCTGGATGGTTCATCATCCTCTGCAGCATGAGCATGATGTCTTCTTTGGCCTTGACCAAGTTCTTCTTGTGAAAGGCTTCTAACCTCGTCTCCCTCTGAAACTGGAACCTCTATACTCAGGTAGGTGTCCAATCCAGTTTAGAGAGATCAGATACTTCGAGGCTTGGAAGTTGTCAACTTCCCCAAGCTTGTCACCAAGTTGATGTGATATATCATATTGAAATGAGAACCTCAAATGGAAATAGCAAAGGATTAGATCTTACCGATTTGAGGTGTCCGTCCTTGTCCCGGAGTTCACTGATCTAGCGTTTGTCACAGAAACCCTAATTTTCAAAAATTGGAATATTTCAGATCTGATTGGATAAACAAATAGATATCTTCAAATGGATCTGTCCAATGTACTCCTTTTCTGAAAACAGTGAAGGGAAGCTCCCGGAACAGGAAGCCCTAATTTTCCAATTTCTTCTGCAGACATGCCTGTTACTGTTTCTGTGATATCTCCGAAATTACTACTCCTCTATGTCTAAAAGTTTGCAATGAGATAACCTCACATGTCCCCGATCCAACACCACACGTTTCATCAGAATTGGTTTCACCATTTGGGATTTATGATTCTTTTCCCAAGGTGACCTGTTATAGGACTGTTCAGAACAGCGAAGTTGTACGGAATGCCACGTGTCATTGGTTCCTCTTCTGAGTCTGATATTCATACCACCAAAATTAAAGTCCACTCCCTTTCTGGATCATCTTCTGGAATTCCATTTGGACCTCTGTAGCTCAATATATTGCAGATCTTCCGAGATGTTCTGTTCAGGGATGAATTCTGGAAGAGGCTGGAACCCTAACTTGGAGAGATCATATCTCCTGGAGTACAGCGAATCTGAGTGTGATTTTTCGAAAAAGGATTCATTAGGATTTTATACTCGGCCCCTGCAATTTTTTGCTTCTGAGACTTCGCCAATCTCGGAATATAGTGACTGTACCAAAACTTAGCAGTTTTAGTATTTAGGGTTTCTCCTAGCTCAGGGTCAAACTAGGGTTTGACTTTCCTGGAGTTTTACCCAACCAAATTTCTTGATCCATGTCTATAAACTTCAATTTTGATGAGGAGAATAACCCTATGCTGGTCTCACTTAAAAATTCATCTTCTGTAGAAATCCCTAACTTCCGCATCGAAGACTGAAAAATGCTCGGAATCAAATTCCGCTTTGACAGAAAGATGCGCCTTAAGGAGGAGGGTTGTTCCACCTTAATTTTGCTGAAAATATGTGGAGGAATATCCAAAAACTAGGAATCCCTAGTTCCTATAGCTGCACAATGTCTTCTTCTCAGGTTAGCTCTGATACCATGTTAGTTTTTCATCACATTAAGTAGCATTATGAACTTAGGATCTTTTCACTGAGAGAATAACAAGCACAACAATAAAACATAAGCACATCACAAGAGACAAGAGACACAAAGAGTTTTCCTTGGGGAAACCATAAAGGAGAAAACCCCACAACTTCCTTAGAGATAAAATCAGCACCAAAACAGTAAGAGATCTCCCAACAGCAATGGCCTTCTAGTCCCAGTATATTTCCTCCTCCACAAGTGCGGCTCACTTAAGAGAGTGAATGATGTGTTTCACAAGTGATAAATAGAGAGACTCTCACTCTCTATTTATATTCATCCGTTCACTTGAATTTCGTTTACACACGTAGGCTCAACCTAATAATTACTACTCGAGCCTACACCTTAATTAGTGTATAATAACTCAAGTTCCCCGAAACTGTGGGGACTTACCTAATGACTTGATATGACTTGATTACATTATTAATCCTCCCGATCGGAACATCGGGGCATGACCACATGACTCAAATACATAATAGAAACATCTTGGAATAAAAATTGGGTTACAATACATAAGATACATAGAAGAATACATTCCGAAGTTACATATACATCAACATTCTCAACTTGACAATGATTCACTAGGGTTGAATTCTCTAGGAGAGTCTAATAACCCTAGGGCCCTGCAACTACAGGGACTTTAACCCTTAAACAATAGGAGGGTTACCAGTAGTAACTTGACATGACTTTTTTACATTATAGAACCCCCCGATAGGAACATCGGGGCATGACATGACTCAATTACATTACAGATACTTCCCGGAATAAACATTGGGGTACAATACATGAAATATACAAGTGAACACATTCCAAAGTTACAAATACATCAACAAATAATCCTAACATGATGATGGCCGTTAACTAAAGATCATGGGTGGGGTAGTTCTTCTCATGTTCTTTTAACTTACGTGATTCACAATAGATGACGTAATCGTTTTGCAAGAGGATTCCTTTGAGCCCTTCCTTTCTTGCATCCATGCAAAAAATGAAAACTCCATGGGATCCGTAATTCATAGTATCGGTGCAGTCGTCAAAAGTTGTTTAATCTTTTGAAAAATTTCCTCACACTTGGTTGTCCATAAGAACTTGTTTTCCTTCTTTTGCAAAGCAGTCATGGGACAACCTATCCTTGAGAATTTCTCAATGAACTTCTGGTAATAATAAGATAATCCAAAAAAGGATCTAATGTCGATGACACTAGTAGGGGTAGGATAATATTCTATGGATTTAATATTATCTGAGTCCACAACTATCCACTTCTCGGATATGATGTGACCCAAGTATTGTATATGTCATTTGTAAAAATAAAATTTACTAAACTTGGCATAGAGCTGGTGTTCTCGTAACACCTTTAGCACTATGCATAGGTGTCCATCATGTTCCTCTTTACTCTTAGATTAAACTGGGATGCCATCTATAAAGACTAAAAGAAATTTATATCGATATATACCGAATATATTGTTCATCATACACATAAATTTTGTGGGTGCATTGGTCAACCCAAATAGCATCACTACAAACTCATAGTGGCTGTACCTCATACAAAAGGAGGTTTTGTGAATATCCTCGTCATGAATTTGTACTTGATGGTACTCGAATCATAGGTCAATCTTCGAAAATATATTGGATCCTTCTACTTGATCGAACAATTCATCAATCCTAGGGAGTGGGTTCAGTTCTTGATGGTCATATTGTTAAGTTGATGGTAATCGATGCGCATTTGCATCGTACCATCCTTATTCTTTACAAAAAGTATCGGTGCTCCCCAAGTGGACACACTCGGTCAGATATATCCCCTTGCAATCAACTCCTACAACTATATTTTGAGTTCCACCAACTCTGGTGCGCTCATGTGATAAGCATATTTTGAAGCTAAAACTGATCCTGGTGTCAGCTCTATGGGAAAATCTAAGTCTTGTTTCAGCAGTAATCCTAGTTTTTTCTCGGGAAATACGTCCCTGAAGTCTACGAGAACTGGAAATTCCTCAATGTCCTTTTCTCTGTCAGCTTCTATGTCTTAGATGTTTACTGAAAATAGCTTACATCCTTTCATAATGCACTTCTTTTCTTGTAAAGTAGATATCTTACTTACGGAAACTTTCTTAGGTATGCCTTGAATATTTACCGAATTCGGTTATCTATCCGTACACAATATTGACTTGTGTAAACAATTGAGCATGACATGGTGTTGTTACAACCAGTCCATGCCAATAAGTATATCATACGATCCTAAGGGTAGGATGTTTAGGTTTATTCTAGTAGGAAAACCATTCAGTTTGACCTCAATATCTTTGAATATTTCATAAACCTTTTGTTTCATACCCGAGGCTAATTGCACCAGCCATGTTTTATCATGTTTAACTTTATCTAGTTTACATACATCAATAGTTTTAGGTGATACATAGCGATGGAAAGCACTGAGGTCAGTCAATATTGAAATAGAAGTGTTGGAAGCCTTACCTTCTATCTCAACCATGGTATCCTAATGGTCATCCTGTCAGTGATACAAGGCTGCATAAATCTGCGGTGTTCCAGATATGTCCTCTATTATTGGTTCTTCTTGTAACTTGTGAAAGACTCCATTGGTCTTGTTCTTACAGTCTCAGGTGGGGCCCTTGGAATTTCCAGCATTTGATTTGCAGCGGGGAAACATTGGCTCCCCCATTTGATGTTGGTTTGCTAGCATTCAGTGCTGGTACATATGGCTTTGTACCGGTTCTGTTAAAGTTCTTATTGGCTGGAAAGTTGTCGTTCTCTTTCCTGTAAGGTGGTAGGTTGAAACTCGGTTTGCAGTTATCTGAGAAGGTCCTAGACCTGTCTCTATTTCTGTTGATATTTTATTGCCTCAGTTGTTCATGCTAATAGAAAAACCTATATTTGTGTAGGGTGGTTTCCAATGTTTTAGGCATGTCAAATTAAATATTCTCTCAAATGTTAGTAGGAAGACATCCTAAAAACTGTTGTATTTTCACTTTCTCATCCTTTATGTAAGGCACATAATGTAACATATCCAAAAATATGTTAATGAAAGCATCCATAGTCATGGAACCCATCCTTAATTCATGAAATTCTTTCACCTTTCTATCAAAGAACCTTTTGGACATGTATTTCTCCTAAAAGTTTTACAGAAATTACTCCATCTGATTTCTCTTACCTCATCTTTCTTGGTATGCTTTAGGTCTCTCCACCATCTAGTTGCTTTTCCATTTAAATTATAGATGGCTAGACGGTCCTTGATCTCGCTAGAGTAGTTATGTACTTGGAAATATTTTCTCATACCTTGTAGCCAATATTCACCTTTCTCCTGTATGTTCATCTCTCCTTCATAGGTTGGGGATTTTATCTTCCTAAACTCTCCTTGGAGATTGCCATCACTTCTCTATTTCTTTCTGCAAGGAGAAAGAGAATCATCACTATAAGGACTGTGACAATCTCTTTTTGGAGGTTCAGGGGTATGTTCTTCTTTTCCTTCTTCTCTAAAGCTGTTAGCTCGCTTATGATATAATTTTTTCTTGAACCTATTAGTTGAATGAGCGGGTTTTACCTATAGGCTTCCTCCTGTCATGTTCCACAGCAAGGCTTTATTAATTGCTTGTTTCTCCTTTCTTTCATTCAGATTATCATCTTTGAAACTCCATAAGTTTGCTTGAAGAGTTTGTATGGTTTTCAGTATATTATAATTTATCTCAACCACCAATTCTGCTTCCTTTGTGGGGATATTTAATTTTCCTTGTCGGATGTTTTCCTCTTCTCTGTTCATGATCTGAACTGTTCTTTTAATCTTGAAATTCCAAATTTTTAATAATAGGAAAAATTTCTATTAGTTAACAAAAATATTTAAGACATACTTTATTTTCTGCAACAAATGTCTCGAACACCCATTAGGTCTCTTAGTGTTGAAACTGGACTCTGATACCACTTGTAATGTCCCCCAAATTTGAAAAGAAAAATATTAGGCTAGTTAGTTACTACCTGAACTGGACATTAACTTATCTTCTTCAGAATGTGTCGAACTTTGTCTGTGAAACCGAAATGTCTCAAACTGTTCTTAGCCTTCCTAGATTTTTTCTCGATGTGGTTATTAATGTAATTCTATATAATTTGTTTATGTTACTTGGTCTTATTTAGATGATTACACTATTCATTTTTTATTTCTTATCATGCATGTGCATGTATGTGTGTTCAATTTATATCTTACTTACTGGTTCTAAGTTTTGTTTACTTGTTTACGGAAAGTCTTGACTTAACTTGTAATTGTCAATGGGGGACTGGCAGGACTTGTATCCTTTATAGGGCCACTTCGAGAGGTAACTGGTTTTACTTGATGTTACAAGGTTTACTTAGTTCATGTCGAACTAATGGAACTCATCTTCACTTTGTGCATGTTTATTAGGTAACGAAGCTCACTATCACTATTTAAACATGGCATGCTACCTATGTGATACTACATTATTACTTTCTGAAGACAACAAGACCAAAATCATATCCTAGAAAATATTTCCTCTACTGTTAGCGTTATTGTTTACGCATGGATATGTTTATTTAGACCTACATCTAACTGGTTAACATTATTATTGTGGTTCTAAGACTTCATAATTTATTCCTATGCTTAGTTTTGAAAACATATGATTGGAATGGTTTTATGGCCAAAGGTTTAAAGGCCTAAGTCATAAGACTTAGCCATATGGTATTTAAATTTTATATGTCATAAGCTATATGTATGATGGGCCATTCATGGAATATTCCATATGCCATGAATCTTGGCTTATCAATGTAAACAAATATAATGATGGGGGGTTTCAATACCAAGTCGTGTTTGGGTTTTGGACCTATAGACATGAGGAGGAATTTCGACATTGGTGGTGGACAGGGTGGCGAATTAAATGCTCCTTGTAATGGGGTAAGCTCAAGCCCTAATCTTGGTTTATCATGGGTGAATGATTCATTTGGCTCTATGGTGGTTATGCTCTATTTTGCTCTCTGGTTTTTGTCACTGCGTGAGGTCTGGTTCGCATTTCACATTGGGAAGGTATACTCTAAACCTAGGTTTATAGTGTTTAAATAATTTTTTTTTAGTTGGAGGATTGGTACACTTCTAACGCACTTTGTTTCTTTGTTTGTAGGTAATAGAGCTTCCAATGCGTGGGTTGTGGTGACTACCAGACTATCAATGAAAGACCCTTCATGGGTAAGCCCTATATCAACAAGTTTCAACCTTGTTACCTTTGTGTATAGATGTTTAAGATATATTTGAGCTCGTTATTTGTAATGATGAATGAATAGATGTTTTGGATAAGTTTTTCGACTCTATAAAGTTCTATTTGTATTTGCAGGCATCCAAAGATGTGTATGAAGTATTGGGGTTTATGGTGTTGAAGTTTGGCGCCTTCGGGCCATGACTATCATGACTCATACCTGCAATGCATTTTTGGGTTGGTAGCTTGAATGTATGGATTTGATGGTTAATGAAAGATTCTGCATTTTAGTTTTGACGATGGGTCTTTAAATTGTGGATGTACAATTGCTTGTAGTGGTTCCTCTATTTGAATTGGACTGTGTAGTTTTTATTTGTAATTTATAGAAAGTATAGATGTGGGCATTCACAGCTCGGTTGTTGTCATGGATATTGTCATGAGCTTGGCAAGGATATGACTCTGTGTATTTCACTTTTTGTACTCATTTTCTTGTATTGGTATTCAAAAGAGATGGTTTAGCTTACAACCGTGCCATTGCTGGCAATGGCACTCTTGCCAATTTGTGACTGTGTAATCTAATGGTGAAATGATGTTTAATGGTAATTTATGGTGTTGTTTACTTATCTGTGAATTAATTTGGGGATGGTCGTGGGATTTGGTTTAACATTGTGATATGGATCTCATAGATGCGATAGCATAGACAGTGGTTATTTTTCTCATGAGTTATGTTAAGGGAATTTCCTTTGCTTATCGTCCGTGAGCCTCGAATATGATTACAGGATGTATATTTTTCTTGTATTACTATGTCAAAATGTTGACAGGGAAACGATTTTGATTTATGGTTAATCCTTCTTTCATTTTGATGTTGTTAGCGTAGATTATGAGGAATGCTTGTAAGTTATTACAACATTAATAAAATGATTGCAAGAGAACCCTATAGGATTTGATGTCTGTCGTGGTTTTGATGTAACCTTTGTTTTTAAAGACATGATCTCATAGGATTCGATCCTGGGCTATGTGGGTTTAAAGTGATGTGCATGTGGTTGTTTTGTTTTGGCACGAATGTCAACAGGATTTGATCTTGTAACCTCTTAATGGATACGATTTTTGATAATGCGTTTTGTATTAGTTTATGTTTGATATCTTATGCTAATTATATATAGTATGGTTAATGATTTATGATAAAATTGTGCCTACAGACCTTAGAGGTATCAATAGCTTGGTATTCGATGTGGTTTAAAGTTTATAAAATCGAAATGGTTTGTTTGTAGGTTATTTATGATATTTTATTTAAATTTTCAGCAATTTATATTTAAGTTATAATCTTATGTATTTAATTTAGGCCAAGGCTATAGATAATAGTTTCGTAGATTATAAATAATACAAGCATGATGGAAATATGAAATATGTCAGCGGAAATAAGATATAGGTTTCGTTTTAATAGTTCTAGGTTGATAAAGTTTCCTCGGTTAGGGTTAAAAATATCTAGGTACAAAATCTCTAATATTTTTTCTATGTTTTGTACTTTGAAATAATAAATGGGAAATATAAATTTACTTTAAAAATATAGACTCTCTCTACAAAATTACCTTTGTCAAAGAAGACTGATCATGACCTTTAAATGATGAAATAAAATGCATAAAAATAACAGAAACCAAACCCTCCTATAGATAAAACTAAAGGTGCTTAGTCCATCATTATAAATATGAATAACATGTATTTGTCCTAACTAGATTAGAATTGTTGAATAGATAAAATAACCTAGGTATAGCAGACACATACTAATTCTCCATTCATAATTTAAAACTCATTTTAAAATGAAAAACTGTGTAACTTGCAAGGGGAAATCAAGAACCTCATACCTACAAGATGAAGTTGTTTTAATGGTTGAAAATCCTGCACACTCAAATACCCAACATTAACAAATTCGTGGATAGATATGACCTTTTTTCACAGAAGATAATAACTTGGGAACTAACACATTTCACCCAACCATGACATAGAACCATTCCTAGTTTCCATCTGGATCCCCCGGAGCTGGTTCCAACATGCAAGTAGCTTAGCGCTCCTAAGGTAAGGCTTCCCTATCTAGGATATCAGGTTCTGTATCAGTTTTCCTTTTTCCTCTTAGGAAAAATATTCTCCAAGAAATCTCTTGAATACTATCAGGTAGAATTATGGAATCCTCCAAGGATAGATAGAATGGTAGTCCACAAGCCTCTCTTTGGCTTGAGTCTTTATAGACAGACTTTTCAGGAAAAGGGGCAGTTAAATCAAGAATCATTTGATTTCTTTAAATAACCCTTTTCATTTACTTTAGGTAAATTTTAATATTTAATTATCATATTTATACTAATAAAATATGGATCCTTTCTTTATTACTTATAGATACTAGTATTATTACTATGCTTACTCGTTATACGTATCATGTATAAATTATATATTTATATATATACAATTTGTTAACATTTTATCCTTAGGTATCATATAGCATGATCCCAAAACATATGACACTTTTCTTTTAGCTTAGTCACTTTCTTCAATAAGTCCTTAAGGTAGGGGATAGGTCAACTATGTTAGGAAACTATAAACCTCCTTGCATGTTGGATTTCGTCGTATAACATGGTAGTTATTCAGCACTTGATGAGATAGAGAAATTTGAAATTTCATTTAATCACTTAAAAATAATTAAGATGAGATCAATGTTTTATCAGAGTTGTTTTCACTCAACATGTTAATTCTTTTCAGTAACTCCTAACACTTATACAGAGGCCATACTCAATGCTAAAAACATGGAGTTACAAACTTAGTGCAATTCCAAAGGTCCTCGCTCAACACTGATGCTAGGATGTACTTGTATGATACACATAGGGATACAATGGCCAAGGATCCGATGTTCCAGAGCTTATGCTCAAAATCAACTTGGAAGGCTCCAGGGCTTATGCCCAACACTTCCAATTTTATCTTTTCATATGCTCCAAAGATTCATGCTCAACACAAATGTTTTCATAACTCATGTGTTCTAGATATTTTCACTCAACACAAATATAAATACTCATGTGCTCCAGAGCTTCTCACTCAACACAAACATCAAATACCCATGTGCTCCAAAGCTCCTCACTCAACACAACACATCTCATCAATTATGTGCTTCAAGGTCCACGCCCAACACATGAAATCATATATAAAACATAAGCAATTGGCTTACACCCAATATATCAAAAAAATCATCATGTTCATGTTCAGTGGGGTCTTAGGCCAAATATACCAATTAAAATATCAAAGTAACATCATAACCAATGGGGCTTATGCCCATAAGTGTTAGGTCAAAATTTGGGATATTATAGTGTAGCAACCAAAGATTGACACATTCCGTAGAAGATAAGTTAATGTTCACATTAGGTAGTATTTAACTAGCCTATAAAAAAAATGTATTTTCAAATTTTGGGGACATTATAAGTGGCATCAAATCCCAGTTTCAACACTAAGAGACCTAATGGGCATGCCAAACATTTGTTGCAGAAAATAAAGTATGTTTTGATATTTTGTCAAATAACAGAAACTTTTCCTGTTATTAAAAATTTGCAGTTGTAGGATTAAAAGAACAGTTCAGATCATGAACAAAAAAGAAGACAACAGCTGGTAAGGAAAGTGAAATACCCCACATAGGAATCAGAACTGGTGGTTGAGCTAAATTATCATATACTAAAAACCATACAAAATATTCAAGCAGACTTACTGAGTTTCAAGGATGATAATATGAAAGAAAGAAAGGGAAATCAAGCAATTAATGAATCCTTGTTGTGGAACATGACGGGAGGAAGCCCATAGGGAAAACCCACTCATTCAACCAATAGGTTCAAGAAAGAATTCTATTGGCCAGCACCCCGAGAGAAGAAGGAAAAGAAGAGCATACCCCTCAACCTACTGAAATATTTTGTAACAATCCTTCTAGGGATGATTCTCTTTCTACTTGCAGAAAGAAACAAAGAAATGATGACAATATCCAGGGAGAGTTCATGGCGATAAAAGACCCAACCTATGAAGGAGAGATGAGCACAGAAGAGAAAGATGAAGATTGGCTTCTAGGTATGAGAAAATATTTTCGAGTACATAACTACTCTACCAAAATGAAGGCCCATATATCCATCTATAATTTAAATGGAAAAGCAGCTAAATGGTGGAGAGACCTAAAGCATACCAAGAAAGATGGGGTAAGAGAAATATGATGGAGTAATTTTCACAATATTTTTTAGGAGAAATACATGTCAGAAATATTCTTCGACAGAAAGATGAAATAATTTCATGAATTAAGGATGGGTTTCTTGACTATGGATTCTCTTATTAACAGATTTTTGGATTTGTTGCATTATGTTCCGTACATAAAGGACGAGAAAGTGAAAATATATCATTTTTTAGGATGTCTTCCTCCCAAATTTGGCAAGATGATTTAATTTGACATGCCTAAAACATTAGACACCACCCTACACAAGGCTAGGATTTTCTATGAGAATGGACAGCTGAGGCAAGAGAACATCAACAGAAGCAGAGACAGTTCTAGGACCTTCTCAGACAACCGTAAACTGGGTTTCATCCCACCACATTATAGAAAGCAGAAAAATAGTTTTCTAGGCAATAAGAACTTCAACAAAATAGGTACAAATCCATATGTACCAGTTCCAAATGCTAACAAACCAACAAAAAATGGTTGAGCCAATGTTTCCTCGCTGCAAATCAAATGCTAGAAATTCCAAGGGCCCCATTATGCCTGAGACTGTAAGAACAATACCAATGGAGTCTTGCACAACTTAAAAGAAGAACTAACGATAGAGGACATATCTAGAACATCGTGGATTTATGTATCCTTGGATTCCTTACAGGTAGACCATTAGGCTACTATGGTTGAGATAGAAGGTAAGGTTTCCAACACTTGTATTTCAATATTGATTGACCCTGGTGCTTGCCGAAGCTATATATTGCCTAAAACTATTGATGTATGTAAACTAGATAAAGTTAAACATGAGAAACCCTAGCCAATGCAATTAGACACAAGTCTGAAATGAAAGGTTTCTGAAACAGTTAAAGACTGTGAGGTAAACTTGAATGGTTTTCCTACAAGAATAAACCTCAACATCCTACCCTTAGGATCGTATGATATACTTATCAACATGGACTGGTTGGAACAACACCATCTCATGCTCAATTTATTTCACAAGTCAATCTTATGTATAGATAGACAAGGGAATCTGGTAAAGATTTAAGGAATACCTAAGAAGGTTTCTGTAAGACAGATATCTACTTTACAAGCAAAGAAGTGCATTAAGAAAGGATGCAGGCTATTTGCAATAAACATCTAGGAGATAGAAGTTGAAAGAGAACATCACATCAAGGACTTTCCAGTTTGCGTAGACTTCAAGGACGTATTTATTGAGGAAATCCCAGGATCACCACTGAAACGAGACTTAGATTTTTCCATAGAGTTGATACCAAGGTCAATTCCGGCTTCAAAAGCCCCTTATCACATGAGCAAATTTGAGTTGGTGGGACTCAAACTGCATTTGCAAGAGTTGATTGAGAAGGGATATATCTGATTGAGTGTGTCCCCTTGGGGAGAAGCGATACTTTTTGTAAAGAATAAGGATGGTATGATGCGTATTTGCATCGATTACCATCAACTTAACCAGATGACCGTCAAGAAACGATACCCACTCCCTAGGATTTATGACTTGTCTGATCAAGTAGGAGGAGCCAAGATCTTTTGGAAGATCGACCTGCAATCCCGGTACCATCAAGTATGGATTCGCAATGAGGATATTCACAAAACAAGCACATGCAAGGTATGACCACAACAGTTTTATAGTGATGCCATTCGGGTTGACCAATGCACCCACAAAATTTATGTCTATGATGAACAATATCTTCAGTAGATACCTGGATAATTGTTTTTGGTATTTATAGACAACATCCTAGTTTACTCTAAGAATAAAGAGGAACATGAGGAGCACCTCCTCATAGTTCTATAGGTGTTACAGGAACAACATCTCTACACCATGTTTAGTAAATGAAATTTTTACAAACCACAGATACAGTACTTGGGTCAGATCATCTCCAAGAAGGGGATAGCTGTGGACCCAGAAAATATTAAAGCCATAGACGATTGGCCTACCCTACTAGTGTCACCTACATTAGATCTTTTTTGGGATTATCCGGATACTACCAAAATTTTATTGAAAAATTCTCGAGGATAACTTTTCCCATCACCACTTTGCAAAAGAACAATAACAAGTTCTTATGGACGACCAAATGCGAGGAAAGTTTTTTAAGGCTTAAACAACTTTTGACGACTGCACCATTACTATGAATTGTGGATCCCGATGGGGATTTTGTTGTTTGCATGGATGCAAGAAAGGAAGGGCTCAGAGGATTCCTCTTGTAGAATGATTACATGATATGTTATGAATTGTGGAAGTTAAAAGAACATGAACATAACTACCCCACCCATGATCTTGAGTTAGCAACCATCATTCACGCCTTGAACATGTGGAGGCACTACCTCATGGGGAAGAAATTCCTTCTGAAAATAGACAATATGAATCTAAAGTATTTATTTGAACAACCTGATCTGAATGCCAGGTAAACGAGATGGTTGGATTTCCTTAGCGAGTACCATTTCGAGCTAAAGCATATAAAGGGTAAGGAGAACAAAATTGTTGATGATTTGAGCCAATGAGCTCATATGATATGATAGGTTACTTTCAGTCAAATAGATTTAGATTTACACAATAGGATTCCAAGGAACAAAAAAGTTGACCCTTTATATGTTGAAATCCTCAAGAAGTTCCAAGAGGATAGGTTGCTTCAGCAGCAAAAAGAGTACAAGGTAGACAAAATGGGACTTTTATAGTCATGTTAGAACCTGGCTCACACCAGTGCTAATATTTTGAAGAGAACTGACACATGAGAACTACCCCATCTTGAGCTAGAGGGACAACAAGGTGGATAGGAGAAATCAGAGAGAAAATCCCACAAATGCACCTAAACCCCACAGATCCTGGAAATCAACGACGCGAGTGCACGACCAATTCAGATCGACCACGAAAGACTTTCACCGAAAGGAAGAAGCACAACCTATTTAACTGTGAAGGATCACAAAATTTATAACTCCCTTCAAAACCATTGACATTCACGATCCTATAACACTCGCGAGCTACAATGAGAACACAACTTAAGGCGACAACATGCGAGACAGTTTTCTAGATAGAGCGTTGTGATGGGATAGTAGGGCCCACGCATATGGATGGACAAGATCTTACAGAAAGTTTGATCCATGGTGGAAGGAGGTTTCATGCAGCGAAAGTGCATGATGGTTAGAAAAAGAGGCCATTGCAACATGCTCAAGGGTCCCACATCTATCAAGAGATGAGATCTGATGCGGTCTGGATCAATGCTATGCAGCGTCTTAATCGGTGAAAGGGGCAAGGAGGCTAACCAAGGTAAAGATTGAAAAATCATGTAAAATTCCACATCAAATGATGGATAATCTCTATGCCAAAGAGATCCACGGCCAAAAGGAAACATCACTCTACTCAAGGCGCTTGAGGGAAATGGGTATGCATTAATACGATGCTTAGTTGGAGTACAAGAGAGGTTTAGTGAAGCAGGTCATACCTGAGAAACTGAAACCATTAGGAAGATATTGGGTGTCATCATTAGGGAAATGGAGCATGCGTCTCTTACTCTACGTCTCCATTTTCAGTCCTGCATGGATGTTGTATTGAAATACCAATTCCAGGTAAAGCATTATGGAAGACCTACCACCTCTAAAAACTGTTAGGATTTGAATGATGATCCGGGATTTGATTACCATTTTTTGTAACAAAATTGGGCTTTGTTTTGGGGTTGGTCCCAAGATTTGTGACATTATAAATTAGACCTCAATTGATGAGGTAAGGGTTGGAATTTTTGTTTAGAAATCATTCTGCTCTCTTTTTTTCTCAGTAACTCTCTTGGAAGTATTCATGAGAAATATGCTACTATGTTTCTGAGATTCATCATAACGGTTTCAGTTAGTCTGTGTTCCCTGTTCATCACTTTCATTTTTGTGTATTTCTACTAATGCACTCTAGATTAGTATACAAGGAATTCGCTCTTAGTTAAGCGCTCCTCGTATGAGATGTTGCATTTGTTATTGTGTCCCGGTAAATGCTTTGGAATTCATCTCCGATGTGCCACTACATATACCATCCTTTGATGTTTATTCTACTAAAGGCGATGTAATAGATTCATCCATAGATAGGTTCCTTTTATTTCGATGGGATTTTCTCCTTTTCCCTTTACCACCATTATCAAGATATTTGACTGTCTTTGCTGCTTACTTTGCCTCAGAAAATAAAGGCAATTCCCTTTCTCTTTTTTCGTATAATACCCTTGATTGATTTGAGATTTGATTCCATTTCCCAATGATTTTTCTCTATGTCTTTTTTGTCATTTTTTAAATCTACCAACACCTTGTTATCATCATAAATCTATCCTCCTGTAAGCTGTCCAAAGCTTTATATATATGTGTTTCTTTCCTATGTGACAAGAGAGAGCCCTCTCTAACTATATGGGCTAGAATACAGTCTAATGTTGGTTGAAATTGTTACCCCTATGACTTCCTACAGTAGCCACTGGAATATTACAGGGTGCTAACATCTTGGCACCGTTTTTGAGGAGGCCTAATTGTTATTATCTCCTCGAGGAAAACTAACATTGTTTTAGTTCTATGCCTCGGTTGAGCAGCCGGTCTTAGACACACAATTGGTTGGGAATGCTCTGGAAACTCCACAAAAACTGTAAAAGTGAATCCACTGGGAAATAGTGGCAACCAAAATAACCCATACAAGAAGGAATCCTCATGTAGAATCCTTCTAAGAAGTTTTTGATCCTAAAAGTATGATCTAAAGGGCCAACGGGCTGTTGAGGTTAGTCAGGAATTTGTCTTTTCCCATTGATAGTACTATTTATGTTAGCGATATATATGAATGTTGTAATGAGGAGTGTGTGTTAACCCTTCCCATAACTAAATCCAAATCTGGCCTCCTTTACCTAGGATCTGACACCTTTGCATTTGACTTTCCCCTCATTTCCTGGTCACCTCAGACCTCAGAGACTCTAGGAAGAGGTGTCCTGTACCTACCAGACCCCGAGTGCCTTACGTTCACTGCTGATCAATCCTTTTTGGATCTTTTCTTCACAAGGAATTTTCCCTTCACACCCTTTGTCCCCGATACTTCAGGAGAAAATCAACCTTCATCTTATAATTATGCCACTCCTCGCCACCTTTATATACCTCAGAACGTACTGATTCCTATCACCCCAGTCCCAACCCCTTCAATAAACCTTGTCAGACCCTCAAGGATGGAAAAAATATTTTCTTCCATACGCCTTCCTGTGGTTCTACATGACCTCCCTCTAGGATACTCCACCAGACTCAGGTAGTTCTATGGAAAAAGGGGGTACTCGGCTGGAGAACATTTGGGATGGTTTTTGAACTGGGTTGACCTGGAAGAGGTTGACCACAATGATGTTAAGGTCATGTTATTTTCCCAAACCATTGTTGGAGAAGTGAGGAAATGGTATAAAAAACCTTGCAAATGACTCTATTCTGAGTTATCAATCCTTCGAGGATGCTTTCAAAAAAAAATGGGAAGATCAAAATAACCCCAAGTAGTATCTCTCTCAGTATCATTCCATGAGGAGGTAGGAGAGTGATTATTTCCAATAATTCTCAAATAGGTTCATGAAAGTGTACAATTCTATCCCTAATGGAGGGCTGATTTTCTTCTTTGCATACACTAAATAGCACTAGAAGGGAATGCATGGACTGGGGGACTATGTAGCAGAGAAGGGGATGATTCCTTGTGTTGGGTGTGTAAATGTTTAGAAGTCAAGATAGATCCGATGTGGGAATTCACAGCTCTTTATTGAGCTCACTAGCTTAGCAGCCATCCTTTCTACCTCCTTGGCATTCTGATAAACCCAACTAGAAGGATGGCTTGGCTATTAACCTGATAAACCCATATGTTGGCTTGGATGTGTCTCATGTGAAATTGGATAAGTGTAAATCACTTCCTGTGTGAGTGTGTTAAACCCAACTATGTTGGCTTGACTGAGTTTTAATGCATCATTTGCTATGGGGGAAGTCTGCTGGTATTCCTTATTCCTTGGGGAAAATCATGCCCAGATCAGGGGTGGCAGTGTTGTTGAGAGATTAAAGAGCACACTGGCCTATGGTTGGGTGGAACGTTGCAGTGACATAGATGGTTATGGGATAAGCTTCTTTAAAAGATATGTATTCTCTTATATTTTATTTTCCACAACTGTAATTGTTTTATGAATTACTATGAACATGATGAATGCTTGAATGAATGATTTTTCTTCCTCTATATGTTAATAATTTATGCATATTTGTATGTTTTAATTTCAATGCATTTATATATATATATATTATGCTCATTGGGATTATATTTCCCGGGCTGATAGATGTTAGTCGTGTCCTCTCCATCGTGTAGAGGGTTGGGGACATGACAGTGAGTCTATCCAAGAATTCTCGGACAAGTTCATGAAAGTGTACAATTCTATCCCTAATTAGTTTAAACATCCCATAGGCTCCACCCAACTTCAATACATGGAATCTTTCGATGGTGAATTTTCCTTATGGCTAAGTGAAAGAAGATCAACCTCCTTGGTGGCTATGATGAAAGACACCAAAGAAGTGGAGGTGAACCTAGTTGTTGCAAGAAAGAAAAAAAGAAATGAAGGGGAATGGAGAAGGGAGAAAGGGGAGTGGAAGGTTGAGAAATAATTGGAGCATCCCTCCACCTTGAACTCACAAGAGCCTAGAATCAACACAATGTTGAGAACCATGGAAAGAATGATGGAGAGGCTCTCAGTGGATGGAATACCCCCTCCCAAGGAGAATCAAACAAAAAAAATAGGAATCCCAATTCCATAAGGCCTCAAATTTCCCAGAACAGGAAGAGGAATCCTCCTGACCCACCTATTAGACCTCCATTCCAAGAGAATTTTGTGGATCAGGAGTGGGAGAATCAAACTGAGGATGAAATCCATCAGCTGGATACTGAGTCCCCTACCACCTTCCTCGCCAAGGAAGAACATGACAATGCTTTCCTGAGAATAGGAGAGACACTTCCATACGAGACAAATGACTTCAGAAGAGGGTACCATCTCACTGTCTTGGACACACAGAGACAAATCATCCTGAGGAATAGAGATGTCCCAGTCATGAAAAATAGAGAAGAAGGGAACAAAGCTTCCGCTAGAAAGCCTAAAATTGACCCACCTCGCAGAGATAACCCCAAGAATGCTCCATATCCCAAAGGGAAGGAATTGAAGGGAAGAAAATCCCTGGAGCTCTAACCAGGGGTAGGTTGCTTTCACTATGGAGGCTGAAATTACAAAGATTAAAGTATTTTTCCCCTCGCTGAACTGCTGAAGATTTTAGAATATCATTCTAAGGTTTGCATTGTTTTGCAACCTCTGAGGGAAATCTCCACCATATAGGATAGTCTAAATTTGCAAGATGATAGGCCCGCCATCCTATTTGGCCCCCATGTAGACAAAACTTCCAATGAAGAAGTTCCCCCCTTCTATGTTATCCTGAACATACACAATGCCATTGTACATAACTCCATGATCGACTTAGGAGCCTCCCACAACCTGATTCCTAGAAGGATCATGGATCAAAAAGGATTGCACATGACTAGACCCTATAAGGATATTTTCTCTTTTGATTCTAATAAAATAAAATTCCTGGGCCTCATCAAAGTGTTGGTCATCTCCCTTGCTCAAATCCCTGCTAAAACCCTTGTCATGGACGTGGTGGTGGCTAACATCCCACAGAAGTTTGGAATGTTGCAATCTAGATATTGGGCAGCAAAGCTCAAAGGCACTCTAGAGATGGGCATGTTGTATGCCACTATTCCCATTTTCAGGATACAGAGAAGGATTTTCAGAGAGAAGAAGTTGGAGTATATGGTGACCAGTGCTAAAAGGACAAAAAATCACCCCATATACTCGTTGGACACGGAGATGGGTTCCTCTATTTTATTTACTGACAGAGATGAAGATGGTTCCTGCTTCTAGAATGCAAGTTTCGTACCTACTGAGGAGGCGTTAGGAGGAATATGGGATGTGGATTTTGATGGGTCAGCCTACAGAGAAGCTGCATGGATAGGTATATGGATGAGGTCCCCTCGGGAATCTGTGCTTTGAGGTATTATTAAAAGATTTCCTTCAACTGTACAAATATCGAAGTAGAGTATGAAGCAATGATATTAGCCATCCTTCCTTAGATGAAACTCCAGGTTAAGAGGGTGGTGTTACATGGATATTTCGAGCTGGTAATAAAGCAAATGACTGGTGAATATTAGGCCAGGAATCCTTGGATGAGGAGATACCGCAATGCCGCACATGACCTCATAGAATGCTTTGAGAAATGTAGTTTCAATATGATCCCTAGAGTACAGAACTCTATGGTATATTCCTTGGCTACCTCAGCAGCATCTTTGAATGTCCCCACACATCCTATAGGGAAATATGAAAATGAAGTAATACACAGATCTTTTGTCCTGAATAATGTGAATATATGGAAAGAGTTCGATGATGATAAACAAATCCACCAGTTCCTCACTATCAATGGGGAGTTTGAGGGAGCAATCGTCAACAAAGAAAATGAATTCCAGGAGGAAGTGCCCCCCACTCAAAGGCCTTCCCAAAACCAAAAGGTGGATCTGAAGGAAGAAATTCAAGAAGAGGAGGTTACTTCTATTGATGACACCAAAGAAGGCGGTTATGAAAGGATTCAGGAGCTTCAAATGTAGGAGTCCAAGGTCCAACATGGACATCAGAACAACCTGTGCGGAAAATAAATTTTGCAGCTAAAGGGAAATTCCATCCCTAGAGGTATCGTCCCTCTAGAGAAACTCTTCCATTTGGATGATGTAGAGAGAGAGCCTCAATTGGTCCCAAACTATGAAGATGTGGAGGAAGTGAATATCGAAATAGAAGAGCAGCCTAAGATCATGAAAATAGCAAGGACCCTCTCACCTGAAGCAAAACAAAGGTATATCTCACTGATGAAGGAATAGTCGGATGTGTTTTCCTAGAGTTACAAGGACCTCAAGGATTACAACACTAGCATCATCCAACATACAATACCAATCAAGAAGGATGAGATGCCGTTCAAATAGAAGCTTAGAAGGATGAAACCCAAACTGCTTCCCCTGGTGGAAAAATAGACCAATAAGTTATTTGAATCCAAAATCATTGTGGCCCTCCAATTCTCACATTGGGTGGCGAATCAGCTTCCCATTAGAAAGAAGAATGGGGAAATAATAATTTGTATTGACTTCAGAAACTTGAATAGAGTTTCCTTGAAGGATAATTACCCCCTTCCCAAAATGGACCACATCTTGCATAAAGTAGTGGGTTCACAGAGGATCTCCACGCTGGATAGTTTCTCGAGCTATAACAATATTGTGGTTCATCCAAATGACCAAGAGAATACAACTTTCACAACTCCTTGTGGCACCTTCATGCACACTAAAATGTAGTTTTGACTGATGAACATGGGCGCAAATTTCTAGAGGGCTATGGACATAACATTTGTCGATGAAAAGAACAAAATCCTGGTTATCTATCTGGATGACATCACTGTTTTCTCAGAGTGTGATGATGAACATGTCGCCCACCTGTTGAAAAAATTCAAGAAGTGCACGAACTTTGCCATCTCCCTGGATCCTACTAAAGTTGTTCTTTGATATGAAGGAGGGGAATTTGTTCGAGCATATAATATCTTAGGAAGGAATTAGGATAGATCCTAAGAGGGTCAAGGGTATTATCCAAATCGAGCTCCCCCAGGACAAGGAAGAAGTTCAATCATTCCTAGGAAAGGTCAATTTCCTCAGAAGATTCATAGTTTGATTAGTTGAAATAGTCAAATATATAACTAACATTATAGGAAAAGACTAAGAAATCAGGTGGATGCTCAAAGCTAGAAAATCCTTCGAAGGCATAAAGAGGGCCATAGCAGAGGAACCTATTCTCATGATCTTATATTTCTCTAAATATTTCCTCGTATTCTCATTTTCCTCCGAGAACACGGTGGCAGGGGTGCTGCTACAAAAGAATCACGAAGGATATGAGAAACCCATCGCTTTCTACAACAAGACTTTGAGGGATTCCCCCTTAAAGTATAACATCTTGGACAAGTAAGCATATGCTCTGGTGCAGGACAAAGTAGTTTAGAGTGTACATCCTACATTCCCATATTATATCCCATGTTCCCACTAGTGCTGTGAAGGACATTCTGACTCAACCTAATCCCACCGGATGGAGGGGAAAATGGATAGCAATTTCGCTCGAGTACGATATGGAAATCAAACCCACAAAGTTGATCAAGGGATACTTAGCCAAAATTATGGCCCAGCCTAACTGTGACGTTCTCAGCCTGCACATGATCATTAAGTTGTCAACTCGAGATCAAGAGCCTCAGAGACAGCTTGGTCCCCCAAAAGGTGAGCATTTTCTATCGTCACCATGGTACGCTATGTTATATTTTTATCATTCAAGCTAGCATTATGATCTTAGGATATTTCATTGAGAGAATAACACGCACAACAATAAACACAAGAGACAAGAGAGACAAAGAATTTTCCTCAGGGAAACTATAAAGGAGAAAACCCCGCAACTTCCTCAGAGATAGAATCAACACCAAAAGTAAAACCCAAAAACATAAAGATGATGTTCTGACAGCAACAGTCTCTCTCTTGTCCCAGCAACTTCTCTCACTCATGCGCCCCAATGAGTGTGTGTGTGTGTTATAAATAGAGAGACTCACTCTCTATTTATATTATTTTGTTCACTTGAAACCCACTCCAACATGTCAGCCTCACTTAACAATTACTTAGAAGAGCTGACATCTCTAGGAGTGTCTAATAACCTTAGTGCCCCACAACGTGTGGGCACTTTGCCTCCTCTGACCAACAAGGAGGTTTATCCTTAACACAATGGTGGGGAATATTGCCCTGACTTACAATGACTCACATAAGGTTGACTTCTCTAGGATAGTCTAACAACTGTAGGGACCCACAACTGCAAGGACTTTAACCCTTGACCAATAGGAGGGTTACCCACAATGACTTGACATGACTTTTTGTATTATAGAAACTCCCGATAGGAACATCGGGGCATGACATGACTCAAATACATTACAAACACATTTTGGAATAAAAATCGGGGTACAATACATAAGATATATGGATGAATACATTCCGATGTTACAAATACATAAACACACCCTTTTAACTAGGAAGGCATTCTCTTGACACAATTTTCAGTACAAGTCTTCTTATTTGTATCATCTGGGTCATCGTCAAGTTCTCATCATCTTCATCTTCAAGTCATATTCATCTTCAATTCATTTTCATCTTCAAGTCATCTTCATCTGGATCTGGATAATCACTCGATCTGGATCGTCATCACTAGATCTAGATCATCACTCAATCTAGATCATCATCACTGGATCTGGATCATCACTCGATTTGGATAATCATTTTTGGGTCTAGATCTAGATCATCACTCGATCTAGATCATCTCAGAGACAAAATAACTGGATCTGAATCATAGCTCGATCTGGATCATCACTAGGTCATCATCATATGTGTTATCTCATGATTCTTCTCGTCACAGGAAGTTCTATAGAGCCAGCCCTTTTTCATGCTGGTTGTAGGCCTACCCCCTTGTAGGTCTTTGGTAGCCCTTATATCTAACCCTAAGTCAGAATGTCCAGAACTCACATCTAACCTTGACTCATCAGAAAGGCATAGCACTTACATCTAACCTTGACTTGTCAGAAAGGCACTCAGTCCTATACTGAGGGTTCCTGGTAACTGACCAGGTGTGTCCATTTAGAGAATGGAAGTAGCCCTTACATCTGACCTACTCATTAGAATGGCCAACACTCACATCTGAACTCCTCGTCAGAAAGGTAGTAGCCCTTACATCTAATCATGTAGGACCTAATCCTACAGTCACATCAGAATGGCCAGCACTCACATCCGACCTACTCGTTAGAAAGGTGGTAGCCCTTACATCTATGTAGGAGCTCATCCTACATTAAAATGGCCAGCACTCACATCTGGCCTCCTCATCAGAAAGGAGGTATCCCTTACATCTATGTAGGAACTAATCCTACATCAGTATGGCAAGCACTCACATTTGACCTCCTCGTCAAAAAGGCAGTAGACCTTACATCTATGCAGGAACTAATCCTACATCAGAATGGCCAGCACTCACATCTGTCATGGAAGGAAGCAATCCTCTCACCATAATAGATTGGAAATAGCCCTTATAAATAATCAAGTGGGAACACATCCCTCAATCACATCATAATGGACATGGGCTCACATCTGATCATGTAAGACTACATCTTATAATCGTCTCAGAAATGCCCTCAATCCTAGACCAAGTATTCCTAGTAACTCACCAGGCAACTCCATTCTAAGAATGGCTTAGCACTCATATCTGACATGGAAGGAAACAATCCTCTCACCATGAAAAAATGGCTCAACCCTTACATTTGACCTACTCATCAGAATGGCTCTAGGTCTCATCATTTCCCCTTGGAGGGAACCTCAATATGGAGAACACCAAGATTCTCCCTAAAGTACTCAAACTTCACACTGGCCATTTCTAGCATAGAATCACATCAAGGCTGATTACGTCCAAGGATGACCTGCGAGATTTTCGAGGACCGATTACATCTAAGGAAAACCTACATGACCGTTTACATCTAAGCAACCTACAAGCTTCGCCAGGATTTATGCTCAGACAACCTCTCTCGCCGACTATGCTAGAACTCCCTCTTTCGAGAGATCTTGATCTGGGTCACATACTGGCGCTTCACTGCTCCTCTCTCCCAAATAGAAAGTGGCAACATCTTTTTCCTCAGCTTTACTCAATGCCATGTAGGACTCCATCCTGCCGAACCAAAATATCACACTTGATCTCATACTAAAGTAGCACCTCGAAGTGCTCTTCCTATCAATGGCACTTCCTGCCCAATACGAATCGTCATAACCCTCCAGGTTAGTCTTCTGATTCACCTCATACTTGAGCCCATAGTCAACTGTACCCCTCAAGTACCTTACTGCATGCTTTGCAACCATTACGTGAACATGTCTTAATGTGTTCACAGCAAATAAAATATCTGGTCTCGTATTCATGAGGTACATCAAGGACCCAATCATCTGACGATACATCGTAGCATCAACTGTCTCTGATGAAGAATCACTCAATAGCTTCATGTTCGATGCCATAGGTGTGGTCATGGCCTTGCAGTCCATCATCCTAAACCTCTTCAGGATCTCTACTACATACTTCCCTTGTCCACACCTACATGCCTATAAAATAATGCATCGTCAAATAACAAGAGCATCACTAGTCTTTCACCTTCAACCTTGAAGCAAAGGTTGGAATCCACTTTACTCTCAGTAAAGCCTAGATTCATCAGTAATCTATCCATCCTTTCCTACCATGTCGAACCTTAGGATCTTATGTAGTCACTCCCTCTAAAGCGGAGCATCATATTCTCTCTATCTTCCGTAATCTATGCACTGAAACATTCTATACCTGAGTTACAAGTAGCCTCCTATGCTACTAATATTCTATGTATCCATCTATTGTATAGACTTTCATCCTTAACCTTGTAGCAAAGGTTAAGATTTTCATCAAGCTCATCATGTATGTGTTTCAACTCCTACTGGCTGCAAATGTCTCTTCGTAGTCTATGCCTTCTTTTCAAGAGAAGCCTCGTGCTATGAATCTTTCCTTGTATCCCATGGTGTTTCCATCTATTGCATAATGGAACTACGAACTTCCCTTTATGCATCGATATTGCATCCTAGGCATCATTCTTCTTGAACTGGTCTTCCCTTTCTTCTTGGTTACTTCTTCATAGCTGGAAGGTTCTGCATCAATGATGTCATTGCATTTGTCATATTATTCTTCATCTTGAACTGTCATCACTTGTTCTTTGGAACAAGTCTCATCCTTCTTTTTTTGTAGGCGATTTTACGTGATCTTTCCTACAAGTCAAATGCAATTGTATGGTTAGAAACATTTCATAAGTAATTTTCATACCGGCAAGTTCTTATGCATAAATATATCATCATGCAACTACTTTAGTCAATTCAACATTCATCCATATCTCACAGAAACGTTTTTATATGCCTTCCATCTCTACCAGGACAACATTGAGATTGTGCACTAATCCAATATGTCAACAAAGAGGTTTCATTCTAGATAAGTAGCAATGGGGAGTTGTATAGCACCATGAGCTACTTACCCATTACATGCATATTAGTAGTATACTGTCATTAATGCAAACATTCTACCATGCATAATACATTAACTAAATATAAACATATGCATAACAAAACAATATCATGAAATGACAATTGAATACTTATCTTTATTTGTTTCGTGGGTAGACTCCTTCTTGAGCCTTCAGATTCATTGTCTTCTTCATTCATAATAGCATCGTTTCTCATCCAAATGCTAAGATGGATAAAAGGTTCTTCAAGAGTTGAGTCCTTTCGTATTCCTCATTGTCTGAGGGATTTTCTTTGGATAGTGAGAGCTTGATCTTCAATTGCTCCCATCTTCTCTTCTCTTCTTATGAGTCAAGCTTCTTCTTCTTCCTAGAGTCTACTAAAAGTAATCACTTCCTTCTGGCACACATTCCTCGCATGACTGAATCCCATGATCCTGGGAGGCTATTTAAGGTGGCTATCACCACTTTTTCATTCTCCACTTCTTCATCTACTGCTACACGTTATTCTTTGATTTGAGAGACCCTTGTAAAGTATGAATGTATGGTCTCTGCATTATGGATATTCACATTCTTCAACTGTTTTCTCAAAGTCATATTATGATTTATGTTCTTCCCTTAAAATAGCTTTGTCAAGGAATCAAACATATTTGTTGTCTTTAGGGAAGACACTTGTGGTACAAGATGATCCGTGACTGGATCAACAATGATCTTCTTGGCCTTGACCAAGTTCTTCTTGTGTAAGGTTTGTAGCCTCATCTCCCTCTGAAACTGGAACATCTCTACTCATGTAGGTTTCCAATTCATTTTTTTTTAGAGAGATCAAATAATTCCATGCTTGGAAGTTGTCAACTTCACCAAGCTTATCATAAAGTTGATGTGACAGATCACTTTGAATTGAGAACCTGAAATGTAAATAGAAAAATATTAGATCTTAGAGATTTGAGGTGTCCGTCCTGGTTCCGGAGCTGGCTGATCTAGGGTTTGTCAGAGAAACCCTAATTTTCAAAAGTTGGAATCTTTCAAGTCTGATTGGATAGAAATATATATCACTTCAATTCGAGTTGTCCATTGTACTCCTTTTCTTAAAATAGTGGAGGGAAGCTCCTGGAAGAGGAAGCCGTAGTTTTCCAATTTCTTCTGCAGAAATTCTTGTTACTGTTTCGATGGTATCTCCAAAATTACTGCTATGCTATGTTTAAACTGTGTACCGAGGTAGCATCACATGTCCCTGTTCCAAAACCATAGGTTTCATTAGAATGGGTTTCACCTATTGGGACTTATGATCATTTTACCAAGGTGACCTGTTACAGTACTGTTCAGAACAATGAAGTTGTATGGACTTCCACGTGTCACTGTTTCATCTTCTAGGTCTGAAACTCAGACCAAAGAAATTAAAGTCCATACCCTTTATGGAACATCTTCAAGAATTTAATTTGGACCCTTTTAGCCCAAGATATAGCAATTATCCCCAAGTGGCCTGTTTAGGGATGAATTCTAGAAGAGGCTGGAACCGTAACCTGGAGGGATCATATTTCCCATACTGTAGCGAATCTGAGGCTGAATTTTGGGTACAATGTACATCAAGACTGTCTCTTCGACCTCTACAATTTTCATCTCCTGATCCTTCACCAATCCTGAGATATAGTGAATGTACCAAAATGTATCAGTTTTAGTATTTAGGGTTTTTCCAGCTCGGGGTCAAACTAGGGTTTGACTTTCATGGAGTTTCACCCAACCAAAAATATTGACCAAGGTCTCTAAACTTAGATTTTGATGAGGATATAAATCATATGCTAGGCTCACTCAAAAATTCTTCTTCTGTAAGAAGCCTTAATTTCCTGCACCAAAAACTGAAAATGCTCGGAATCAAATTCTGCCTCAACAGAAAGATGCGCCCTTCAATGGAGAGTCAGCCTAGCATACTTTTGCTGATGGTTTGTGGAGAGAGACTCAAAAAGCAAGAATCCCTAGCTTCTGCAGCTGCATACTGTCTTCTTCTCAGGTTAGCTCTGATACCATGTTATATTTTTATCATTCAAGTTAGCATTATGAACTTAGGATCTTTAAGTGAGAGAATAACATGCACAACAATAAACATACGAGACAAGAGACACAAAAAAATTTCCTCGTGGAAACCATAAAGGAGAAAACCCTGCAACTTCTTCAGAGATAAAATCAACACCAAAATTAAAACCCGAAAACATAAAGATGATCTCCTGACAGCAGCAGTCTCTCTCTTGTCCCAGCAACTTCTCCTCTCACTCATGCGCCCCAATGAGTGAGTGTGTGTGTGTTATAAATAGAGAGACTCACTCTCTATTTATATTCTTTCATTCACTTGAAACCCACTCCAACATGTCGGCCTCACTTAGCAATTACTTACTAGAGCTGACATCTCTAGGAGTGTCTAATAACCCTTTTGCCCCACAACTTGTGGGGAATTTGCCTCCTCTGACCAACAAGGAGGTTTATCCTTAACACAATGGCGGGGAATATTTCCCCGACTTACAATGACTCACCTAGGGTTGACTTCTCTAGGATAGTCTAATAACA
The DNA here is from genome assembly GCA_001517045.1 of Pseudotsuga menziesii. Lineage (NCBI taxonomy): Eukaryota > Viridiplantae > Streptophyta > Pinopsida > Pinales > Pinaceae > Pseudotsuga > Pseudotsuga menziesii. Next base: position 423,259 of record LPNX011134918.1, read on the forward strand.
CTAGGTCCCCACAATTGCAGGGACTTTAACCCTTGACCAATACGAGGGTTACCCACAATGACTTGACATGACTTGTTATATTATAGAAACTCTCGATAGGAACACCAGGGCATGACATGACTCAAATACATTACAGAAACATCCCAGAATAAACATCGGGGCACAATACATACAATATACAACTGAATACATTCCGAAGTTACAAATACATCAACACGTTGATGTCATTTTCATCCTGCAGCATTTGTAGGCCTCGCAAGGAATGGATAAAATTAGAGCCAGATTCCTCAAATAGAAGGAGATAAGGTTTTGCATCTTAAACGAGAAGTTGTATTGGAAAGAGTTTGGGGGGATTTTGTTGAACTGCATGGACGAGCACGAGGCGAGGAGGCTCATGAAGCAATTCCACATAGAGGAATGTTGAGGGAATCACTACTAAAAAACCATGGTCACAAAATTAAGAGGGCGGGATTCTACTGGCCCATGATATTCTATGACACCCATAAGAAAATAGCAGCCTACCATAAATGCCATATTTTTGAAGTCAGGAGAAAATTGATGCCATTTCCTTTAAATTCGAGCTAGGTTGAATCCCCTTTCCAGAAATGGGTGCTATATTTTATTGAAGAAATCAATCCTCATTCTTCAGGGAAGCATAGATGGATCCTAACCACCAAATATTACTTCACAAAATGGATCGAGGCCATCCCCACAAGATAGGCCATCGAAATAGTAATCTTGTAATTTTTGGAGGAGCATATCCTATCGAGGTTTGGTGTTCCTAGGAAAATAATTACTAATAATTCTCTAGCCTTTAAATCAAAGAAGTTGATAGCCTTCTGTTTCAAATACAAAATACAACTGGGGAATTCCACAGCATACTACCCCCATGGAAATGGACTTGTGGAATCCTCAAACAAGAGTCTCATGACGATCATAAAGAAGATGTTGCATGAGAATAAGAAAGCTTGTCACACTAAACTGATCCACGCCTTGTGGGATAACATAGTTAGCGTAAAGAAGTTTATAGGAACCTCACCATTCCAGTTGGTCTATGGTTCAGAAGTAATTTTCCATAACTCCCTGAGCTTACCAGTGATGAGATTGTTGCAAGAAGAGGACACTAAAAATAACCCCACCCAGAGAAGAATGTATCAGTTAGTTTAGCTATAGAAGAGAAGGGAGAATATTTTCAACAGAACCCAACTTTTCCAAGACAAGATGAAATAAATTTTTGACAGAAGAACCAAACACGATGATTTCCAAATAGGTGACATGGTGTTGCAGTGGGACGTACCCCACAAGGAGAAAGGAAAGCAAGGGAAATTTGACCACCTATGGAAGGGCCCGTACAATATCTCCTCCTTCAGGGGAAAGAATGCTTATGCATTACAAGAAAAGGAAAGTGTATTGGTAGCTGGAGCCCTGACTAACGGGAGGCTCCTCAAACATTAATTTTTGTAGGAGGACTCAGTTCCACAGTCATTGTATATACCGTTTTCTTTTGTTTTAAAATATAATGCATGTGTATATGGCTCTCTGACAGGATTTAAAGCCCGAGGTGAACGCAGTAAGATATTCAGAGACGTCATCATTAAGTTTGTTTTTCAGGTAAATTTTGAAGTTGCAGGAGAGGTTGGGGTGATACAATGGATAAGACACATGGCCTATGCAGTTCTTTGCTACCTCACAGGGAGGATAACATTCCCGAGTTGGAGCTACTCTTAGAACCTAGCTCGCATAAGTGCTAATATTTTGAAGAGAATTGGAACAGGGGATTTGCCCCATCTCGAGCTGAAGGGATGACAAGGTGGACTAGAAAAATAAGAGGGAAGATACTGCAAATGGGCCTAGACCCCACAGATCCTAGAAAACAACGATGCGAGTGCACAACCAATTCAGATTGGCAGCGGATGAATTTCGCTGAAAGGAATAAGCACGACCTATTTAACTATGAAGGATCGTAAAATTTATACTTCCCTTCAAAACCATTGATGACCAAGATCCATTGAAACTCACAATCTACAGCGGGAACACAACTTGCGGTGACAACATGCATGACGGTTAGCAAAGGAGGTCATTGCAACATTCTCAAGGGTCCTGCATCTATCAACGACCAAGATCTAATGCATCCTGGATCAATGATGTGCAGTTTCTTCGTCGACAAAAGATGCAAGGAGGCTAACCAAGGTAAAGATCATGAAATAGTGTAAAATGACACATCAAATTATGGATGATATCTATGCAGAAGAGATCTATGGCTAAGAATAAACATTGTGCTCCTCAAGGTGCTCAAGGGAAAGGAATCTGCATGAATGCGACACTCAGTTGGACTACGAGCGAGGTTCAGTGAAGCAGGTCATACCTAAGAAACTGAAATTGTTAGGAAGAGCTTGGGTGTCACCATCAGGGAAAGTGAGCATGCATCTCTTACTCTACATCTCCATTTTGGGTCTAGGGTGGATTTTGTATTGAAAGGATGATTTTAGGTAAATCATTATGGCAAACCTTCCACCTCAGAAAACCGTTAGGATTTGAATGATGATCTGGGATTTGATTCCCATTTTTTGTAACATAAATGGGCTCTATTTCGGGGTTGGTCTAGAGATCCATGAAATTTTAAATTAGACCTCAATTGATGAGGCAAGGGTTGGAATTTTCATTTAGAAATCATTCTTCTCTCATTTTTTCTCGGTAACTCTATTCGAAGTATTAATGAGAAATATGATCCTGCGATTTTGAGATTCATCATGGTGGTCGCATTTAGTCCGTGTTCCTTGTTCATCACTTCCATTTTTGTGTATTTCTTCCAATGCACTCTAGATTAGTATACAAGGAATTCTTTCTTAGTTAAGCGCTCCTCATATCAGACGTTGCATTTGTTATTGTGCCCTGGTAAATGCTTTGGAATTTGTCTCCTGTGGTCCACTATAGATACCAAACTTTGTTGTTTATTCTACTAAAGGCGGTGCAAGATATTCATCCACATATAGGTGCCTCTTGTTTCGTTTGGATTTTATTCTTTTCCCCTAACCACGCTTATCAATATATTTGAATATTTGTGATGCTTACTTTGCCTCAGAATATCAAGGAAATTCCCTTTCTCGTTTTTTCTATAATACCCTTCATTGATTTGGTATTTGACTCCATTTCCCAATGATTTTTCTTTATGTCTGTTCTGTCATTTTTAAAATTTACCAACACCTTGTTATCAATAGAAATCTAGCCTTTAGTGAGCTATCCAAAGCTTTATATATATGTGTTTCTTTCCTCCGTGACAAGAGAGATCCCTCTCTAACTGTATCAGATAGAATATGGTCTAAATTTGGTTCAAATGGTTACCCCCGTGACTTCCTGTAGCATCCACTAGAAAATTATAGGGTGCTAACAGGTCCAAAGAGAGATTGTATGTTTCAGAAGGAGGGGACATCAGGTCCAGCATCCTCACAAAATTTCATTGGCCACCCTACTGAGGGCATCCAAGATATCAAAAGATGATATGCAAAGTTAAGAAACACTTTTTATGGACTACCTTAAGGGCCGGCATAGCATTGTTAATCACAAAATGTCAAGAATGTCAGATGGTCAAAGTTGAGCACCAGCATCCCTTGGGTTTGCTGCAGCCATTACCCATTCTGGAATGGAAGTGGGAGGTCATTACTATGGATTTTATCATGCGTATACTTAAGAGTAAGAATGTGATATCCTGAATTTTGACCTAACACTTATAGGAATAAGCCCCATTGATTATCAAGTTACTTTGATGTTTTATTTTGGTATATTGGGTCTAAAACCCCACTGCATATGAACATGATGATTTTTTTAATATATTGGGCGTAATACAATTACATATGTTGTATGTATGATTTTATGTGTTGGGAATCAACCCTGGAGCACATGATTGATGAGATGTTTTGTGTTGAGTGAGGAGATTTGGAGCACATGAGTATTTAATGTTTCTGCTAAGCGACAAGCTCTGGAGCAGGTGAGTGTTTATATTTGTGTTGAGCAAGAAGGTCTGGAACACATGAGTTATGAAAACCTTTGTGTTGAGAATGAAGCTCTAAAACACATGAAAAGATCAAATTAGAAGTGTTGGACATAATCCCTGGAGCCTTCCAAGTTAATGTTTAGCATAAGCTCTGGAACATTGGATCCTTAGCCATTGTATCCCTAGGTGTATCCTACAAGTACTTCTTAGAATTAGTGTTGACCGAGGAGCTCTGGAATTGCAATAAGTTTTTTAGCATTGAGTATGGGCTCTGGATAAGTGCTAGGAGTTACTGAAAAGAATTAATTATGTCGAGTGAAGATGACTCGAATAAAAATTGATCTCATATGACTTATTTGTAAGTGATTAAATGAAATTTTGAATTTTTGTATCTCATCAAGTATTGGAGAACTACCATGCTATACAAGGGAATCCAATGTTCAAGGAGGTTTAGAGTTACCTAGCCTAGTTGACCTAACCCATACTTGAAGGCCTTGTTAAAGAAAGTGTCATATGTTTAGGGATCATGCTATATGACACCTAAGGACAAAATGTTAACAAATAATATATAAATAAGTATATACTTTATATATGGTATGTATAATGAGTAAGCATAGTAATAATACTAATAGATATAAGAAATAAAGAAAGACTCCAAATATTATTATTATTATTACTAGTGATAATTAAATATTAAAAATACCTACAAGAGTCCAAATAGGAACTAGTTATAAGTTACTAAGTTAAATATTAAAAGTACCTAAATTAAATAAAAAGGGTTAAATCAAGAAATCAAATGATTCTTGATTTAACTGACCCTTTGACTGAAAATTCAGCCTATAAATACCCAAGCCAAAGAGAGGCTTGGGGATGATATTTCTTTTTGGTTATTCCACAATTTTCTACCTGATTATTCTCAAGAGAGTTCTTGGAGAATATATTTCCTAAGTGGAAAAAGGAGAATTGATTCAGAACCTGATATCCCAGTTAGGGAAACCTTACCTTAAGAGCTCTAAACTACTTGCATGTTGGAACCAGCTCCGAGGGATCCGGATTGAAACCAGAAACGGTTTCGGGTCATGGTTGGGTGGAATGTGGTAGTTCCCAAGTGATTCGATTATCTATACAAAGGTCATATTTTTCTGTGAATTTGTTAATACTGGATATTTGAGTGTGTAGGTTTTCAACCATTGAAATAGATTCATCTTGCAGGTATAAGGTTCTTGATTTTTCCTTGTAAACTACACATGTTTTGCTATTTGAAATAGATAGAAATATGAATGATTATGTAGTGATTGTCTAATATAAGCTAGGTTATCTTTTTTGCAGTTCCTTTCTGTAACACCCTAGTTTTGACTCGGTTTGCATAAAATATATATGATGTAAATATTGTATGGAATCATGGCAAGGAGCTCAAGGCCAAGGCCCTGCCATTGATTGATGTTTTGTGTATAGGCAATCAAGTTTGATGCCTACGGTTTATAGTGCTAAGTCAAGAACGATATATAATTTTGGACATCATATAAATATGCAATTTGATTCAAAACCCACAACCAGCTATGCCAATGCAACAAATAATGAGATGGGGGCATGATTTCCTAAGGAATAAGGAGGGGGAATGTTTAACCTTGATCCTTTGGGGAAAATCCATGTGTCAAAAGGAAACACCCAAAAACATATGCACATTCCCTCATGTAGTCACATTTTCATTTTCCCTCACATTGTGTAGAGCGACGAGACATTTTGATCATCCATCCTTCACGTTTTCAGTTTTTTTTCTTCATTGTGCATGCCCAGTCCATCATCTGAATCTCACTGAAACATTGTTAGTGGATTTTGATCATTCTCTATTCCATTCTGTTCATGAGCATTGTACGTTCATCCTTCTTGTAGAACCGTGTTTTGTTCTGACTTGTTCTACTATTGTTACCATCCTCATTGTTGTTGTGCAATGGTATCTTCTATCATAGAGCGAGTGGAAGCCTATTTTGTTGTGTTGAAATTATGGTCTGATGTGTGTGTGCATATTTTTTCCTTGGTCTGAACTAGTTTGGAGTGGAATTGGATCTGAACTAGCTTGAATGACCTAGTGTAGGATGGAACCTCACAAATAGATCTATAGGGGTTGGTTTTCTTCTTTGAACACCGTGAACATCACTAGAATGGAGGGCATAACATAAGGGACTATGTACCAGAGAAGGGGATGCTTCCTTGTGTTGGGTGTGTAGATGTTTTAGGAGCCAAGCCTAATCTAGTGTAGGTGTCCATAGCTCGATGGTTGAGCTCACTAGCTTAGCAGTTCAAGTTTTCCAGCTCCTTTACAGCCTGATAAACCCATATGTTAGTTGGCTTGGCTGGTCCTTAATGTGAATGTTGGATTGGATGATTAGCTTGATAAAACCAGAAGTATATTGACTTGTTGTTGTAGCCTGATAAGCCCAAATTTGTTGGCTTGGTTGAGTTTTGTGGTTTTCTTGGCTATGTGTGAGCCTACTAGTGTTCCTTATTCCTTGTGGGAATCATGCCCAACTCAGGGGTGGAAGTGCTGCTAAGAGATTGATGAGGGCATTGGCCTATGGTTTGGTGGAACATTGTAGCGATGTAGCTGGTTGTAGAACAAACTTCTTTCAAAGATAAGTATCTCTATTTTAATCTCTAAATTTGTAACTTCTTAATGAAAAATGATGAACATGCCTAATGTGTTGAATTGATGAATTGTTCTTCTATATAATTGCAATTGTATGAATTTGTGTATGTTTCTTTCAATGCATTTTTAAATTACGTTATGGTTCTTAGATGGTCTGATTGGTGATGGAATGAATGATCAAATATTCCAAAGAATTATGTTAATAGGTTAAATTTCCTTCTGCAACTCTTCTTTTCGCAACTTGTGAGATGCGGGATGCGGGGTGTGGGATGCTAAAACGACCTTCTGTAAACTCTGTTCTTGGATGTGAAACAACGACCCACATATTTTCCATCCGCAACTCTCCTTTCCGCATATAGGATGTGGGATGCAGCTTCACGATCTCTATTTCCATAGTTGATTATTTACTTAATGGTCTATTATTCATATGAGATGCCTGATGCGGAATGTGGAATACAGGATGTGGGATGCAGAACCGCAATTTCCATATTTCCCTGATTTCGCAGACTCAAGATTTCCACACCGTTGATTCTTGCGGGTTGATTCTCAGTCGTTGATCTGTTCTTGGATGTGAAACAAATTTTGACCATTGATTTTTTTCGCACTCGTTCCCCGCTATTTAATCCCCTCTGAGATATTTCTTCGTAGATCATCGAATTGATCAATGGTGGATGGGAGGGGACGTGATAGTGTGGTATCAGAACATGAATTTTGAGGAGTGTTTCTTGGCCATGCCCTATGTTTCAAATAATGGCAAAGGTTCCGTAATAATTTTTTAATTCCGCATGATAATCGGGGTATGGGTATGTGACAGTATCATATCAGAGCTATTGGTTGCGGTGCTAGGGCCTAAATGGGCCAAGTTGAACAGTAAACTGAGTTGTTGGTAAATGGTTTCAAAATATTGTGAACTTCATAACAAGGAAAACTGCCATGGGTAGTGGGTAAGTAGTTTCGATTTTGAAATTATCTAACAATTTTGTTTATTAACACATTTTCCAGAATTATAGTCACCCACAAAGGGAAGCATTCCAGATAGTGTAGTTTGGTAAATTTGGTTTGGCTGAGCCATGAGAACTGACATGTGAGATGATGCATAAAACCCCAATGAATATGAGGAATATGCTATGGGGGAAAATGTTCAAACTGGAAATGATGAGACAGAGTCTAATGGGAGGAGGTTTGAAGATACTCCCCCAGATTTTTCTGCCACCATGAGAATCCTAAGGGTGGAGATGCAAAGTAACCAGGAATATAATGAAATATTGGTTAAGGCTATGGAGGAGCAGAATCAGCTGAATGCAACCATGCTGCAAAGTTTTATAGAAATTCATAGGCAGATGAACTCTAGGGACTGGACAGTGAGACCAGAAGGAAGTAAGAGAACTGTTAAAGGAAGAAAGAGAACTCCTAGTGGGTCATCTGACTCTAAAGGATCCACTGGTGGTTTAAGTTCTTCTTCACATGAGAACAATATAAAGAGGCGCTATCAGAACCATTCACGTGATGAATTTAAGAAGGAAATGGCTCCTGCCTTCAATGGTGAGATAAAGGATGGTCAAGAAGCTACACCATGGCTTCTTGGGATGAGGAAATATTTCCAACTCCAAGACTACTCGTTAAATATGAAGGCTAGAGTAATCATCTTCAATTTCATTGGAAGAGAATCCATATTGTGGGAGCAATCCAAGAAAGTGAATAAGATTAATAAAAGGAATATTGTATGGAAATAGTTCTAGAAGTATTTCAAGAAGAAGCACCTCTTGGATAGGTACTATGATGAGAAGATCAAAGAGTTCCATGAGCTGCGATCAAGACAACAGACCATGGAACAGTATGGAAATAAGTTCTTGGAACTGTTGAGGTATGTTAGGTACATCAAAGATGATAAAATGAAAATCCATCATTTCTTGAGTTGATTTCCTTAGTCTTACAAAGACAGAATTGAGTTTTGTGAACCTATCACTCAGGAGGAAGAAATAAGGAAAGCTAAGTATTGCTATGAGAAAATCAATGTAAAACCTTATTATCATAAGACATGGAAGGACAATAAGAATGAGAAGTTTGACCAAAGGAAAAAAGGTTTCAAACCTTCTAACTTTAGGAATCAATAGAAGCAGCGATTCCAAGTTGAGAACCAGCCATCTAGAGTGGTGGGAGAAGAGCCAAGAGATCCACAATAGAACAGAGAACCACTCTAATGTTGGAAATGTGGAGGACCCCACATGTGCAGGTATTTTCAACTTGAGAATGACAATGCAATTCCATCTTACAACATTCAAGAGGCAGAAACCATGGGTCAAGTAGAAAGGGTCATCCCTAGGATTTATGTAGCACTAGAGGACTGCCAAAAAGATCACCAGTCAACTATGGTTGAAGTTGCAGGTAAGATTCAATGAGTAATCTACTTCTATTTTGATTGACCCTAGTTCTACTCACAGTGACATTGGTCCTAGAGTAGTGTATTTTTTGCTTTTAAGAAAGTAAAGCATAAAAAATCGTGGTTAGTTCAGCTAGCCACTGGGACTAAGAGAAAGCTTAGTGAAGTGGTAGAGAAATGCCAATTGGTGATGAATGGATTGGTCACTTGTGTAGATTTGAATGTTATACCACTTGGTTCCTATGATGTTCTCATTGGAATGGATTGGTTAGAACCTCACAGGGTAAAGCTCGACTGCTATAACAAGACTTTTGAATGCATGGATGAACAAGGGAACCCAATAGTTGTAAGAGGCTTTCCAAAGGTTATTTCTATGAGGCAGATTTTACCAATGCAGTTGAAGAAGTTTTGTAGGAAGGGTTGAATAGTGTATTCCGCTCATTTATTGGAAGCAACAGATAATGAAACTATTAGGTTGGAGGACTGTCCTATATTGCAAGAATTCGGGAATGTTTTTCTTGATGAGATTCTAGGGCTTCCTCCAAAGAGAGACATTGAATTCACAATTGAACTTGTGCCAGGAGTAGCACCAATGTCCAAGAAACCCTACAGGATGAGTACACTAGAAATTCTAGAGCTAGATATGTAGTTGCAAGAGTTATTGGAGAAGAAGTATATCACGCCAAGTGTGTCTCCTTCAGGAGCACCAATTCTGTTTGTGAAGAAGAAAGATGGTACACTCAGATTGTGTATTGATTACAAAAAAATGAACATAGCCAATGTGAAGAACAAATATCCTTTTCCTAGAATTGATGACCTCTTTGATCAGATGAGGGGAGAAAAGGTAATTTCCAATATTGACTTGAGGTCTAGTTACCATCAGGTGAGAATCAAGGATGAAGACATTCATAAGACATCCTTCAGGAATATGGACATTATGAGTTTGTAGTGGTACCATTTGGTCTCACAAATGCACCAACTACATTTATGTGCCTTATGAATAGTGTCTTCAGCAGGTATTTGCATAGGTTTGTTCTTTTCTTCCTTGATGACATTCTTATTTATTCTAACAATGAGGAAGAGCATGAAGAGCATCTAGGAGTGACATTACAATTTCTCCAGGAGCATCAATTGTATGCAAACTTGAGCAAGCGTGACTTCTATAAAGATAGAATTCAGTATTTGGGTCACATTATCTCAGAAGAGGGTATATTTGTGGAACCTAACAAGATTGAAGCCATTATGAATTGGCCTACTCCAAGAAATGTGAAATATGTAAGATCTTTTATGGGACTTGCAGGATGCTACAAGAGATTCATTGAAGGATTCTCCAAGGTTGCACATGCCATCACTTCTTTTCAAGGGAAGGAGATAAATTTTGAATGGACATCGGGGTGTGAATAAAGCTTCCAACAGTTGAAGAATCTTCTCGCAATTCCACTAGTCTTGAAATTCACAGACCTAGAGAAGGATTTTGTGGTGTGCACTAGGTCAAGAGTTGGAGGAGTTCTTATGTAAGACAACCACGTAATATGTGATGAGTCAAGAAAGTTGAAGAAGCATGAGAAGAACTACGCCACTCGTGACCTAGAACTTGTATCCATAGTACATGCTCTCAAGATGTGGAGGCATTACTTGATGGGAAGAATATTTGAGCTAAGGATAGACCATTGTGGTGTAAAGTATTTGTTTGATCAGTCCACTCTAAATGATAGGAAATCTAGATGGCTGAAATTTTTATGTGAGTTTTATTTTGAAATCAAACACATAAAAGGAAAAGAGAATAAGGTAGTTGATGCACTTAGCAAGACGGTGCAAGAAATGCATGTGGCATCTCTTAGTATTTTCCAGTCATATTTGAGACAGCAGATTGTTAGTGATGCTAATGAAGATGAATTGTATGTGTAGGCAAACGACAAGTTGCAGTAGAAAAGCCTTGAAAATAAGTATGAGGGATATAAATTAGAAGAAGATGGACTCCTTAATTATAAGAACATAATTTATATTCCAAATGTAGCAGATTTGAGGAGGGTTGTTATGGATGAGATCCATCAAGCTCCATATTTTGGTCACCCAAGATATCAAAAAACAATTGCTACAACTATAAAGCAATACTTTCAGCCAGGAATGAAAAAGGACATGGATAAATATATTTCAAGGTGCATAAAATGTCAGTAGGTGAAGGTTGAGCATCAACACCCAACATGTTTGTTGCAGCCCTTGCCAGTTCCAGAATGGAAATGGGAATTATTTCCGTGGACTTTATTACAGGATTTCCAGTGACTTGGAGACAACATGATTCCATCATGGTTTTAGTGGACAAGTTGAAAAAGGAAACACATTTTATACCGGTTAAGTCTACACATAATAGTGATGACATTGCAAAGATGTTCATGAAGGATATTTTCAAATTGCATGGATTTCCTAGGGCAATAGTCTCTAACATAGATGTCAAGTTCACTTCCAATTTTTGGAAGGTATTGTTTGTAGATTTGGGTACAAAGTTGAATTTCAACACTGCCAACCATCCTCATAATAATGGGCACACAGAGAGAGTTAACCAGGTACTTGAAGACATGCTTCGCATGTATGTGATGGGAAATCCAACCAAGTGCGAAGATTATTTACACTTGGTATAGTTTGCTTCTAACAATGGACAACAGGAATCCTTGGGGATGAGTCCATGTGAAGCTTTGTATGGTAGGAGGTGTAGGACAGCAGTGACTTGGGATAATCCAGTGAATGAGGTTGTGCTTCGTCCATAATTTCTCAAGGAGATGGAGTAGGAGGTTGTAAAGATTAGGGAGAATCTGAAAGCAACCAAGGACATACAAAAAATATATGCAAATAAGAATAGGGTGAACACGAGTTCAGTGTTGGGGATCATGTTTACCTCAGAGTGAGGGAAAAGAAGAGTCCCTTGAATCTTGGAATTTGTGCCAAGATGACAACTAGATATTGTGGGCCATTTGAAGTTCCTGAAAGAATAGGTCCAGTTGCATATAGAATTGCATTTCCTGCTAGCACTAGTGCTCATAATTTTTTTCATGTTTCTTTGCTTAAGAGATATGTACATGATCCTAACCATGTGATAAATTGGGATTTTATTTAGGTGGAACCCGGGGGAGAATTCCTGATCGAGCCAATGTGCATCCTTGACAGGAAGGTCACAATGCCCAGAATTGTGCCATAGGGTTGGTAAAGGTGCAATGGGAGCAGTACGGTCCTAAAGAAACTACATGGGAGCTAGAGGATGCCATGTGATTGGCACATCCATTTCTGTTCAATTTTGCAGTGCACTAAGGGCAGTACCAACGTAGAATTTTTGTTCAATTTTGTAAAGCACCGAGGAAAGTGTTAATGAAGGGGGAGGGGAATGTAATACCTCAGTTTTGACCCTGTTTGCATAAAATATATATGATGTAAATATTGTATGGAATCATGGCAAGGATATCAAGGCCAAGGCCCTACCATTTATTGTTTTTTTGTGTATAGGTGATCAAGGTTGATGCCTACGGTTTATAGTGCTCCGTCAAGCATAGTATATAATTTTGGGCATCATATAAATATGCAATTTAATTAAAAACCCACAACTAGCTATGTCAATGCAACAAATAATGAGATGGGGGCATGATTTTCTAAGGAACAGGGAGGGGGGATGTTTAACCTTGAGCATTTTAGGAAAATCCATGTGTCAAAAGGAAACACCAAAAAATGTTTTCTCATTCCCTCATGCAGTCATGTTTTCATCTTCCCTCACATTGTGGGGAGTGGTGGGACATTTTGATCATCCATCCTTCATGTTTTCAGTTTTTTTTCCTCATTGTGCATGCCCAGTCCATCATTTGACTCTCACCAAAACGTTGTTGTGGATTCTGATCATTCTCTATTACATTCTTTCATGCGTGATGTGCATTCATTCTGCTTGCAAAACCATGTTTTCTTCTAAGTTGTTCTCCTATTGTTACCATCCTCAGTGTTTTTGTGCAACGATCTCCTTTGTCACGGAGCGAGTGGAAGATTATTTTGCTGTGTTGACATTGTGTTCTGCTATGTGTGTGCATATTTTTTCCTTGGTCTGAACTGGTTTGGAGTGGAATTGGATCTGAATTAGCTTGATAAACCTAGTGTAGGAAACAACATCACAAATAGATCTAGTGGGGTTGGTTTTCTTCTTTGCACAACCAAAACAACATTGGAATGGAAGGAATAGCATGAATAAATGTGTAGCATAGAAGGTTACGCTTCCTTGTTTTGGGTGTGTAGATGTTTTAGGAGCCAAGCCCAATCTAGTGCAAGTTTCCATAGCTCGGTGGTTGAGCTCACTAGCTTAGTAGTTCAAGTTTTCTATCTCCTTTGCAGCTTGATAAACCCATCTATTAGTTGTATTGGCTGGTCGTTAATGTGAATGTTGGCTTGGTTTATTAGCTTGATAAACCCAGTAGTATATTGACTTGTTGTAGGCATAAGCCCAACTGTGTTGGCTTGGATGAGTTTTGTTTTATTCTTGGTTATGTGTGAGCCTGCTAGTATTCCTTATTTCTTCTGGGAATCATGCCCAGCTTGTAGAAATTCAGACTAGCAGTAGATTAATTTTACCCACAACAATTATCAATTCATCATGCAAAATTGCTAACAATGGAGACTGAATATGGAGCTGTAACACAAAATTATATTAACTGAGTGTACAATAGCCAACCCTGTAAGAACATAGGTTGCTGAATATATAGAATACATCAAGAGATCAAATGCATAAGGAGGCATCCAAAACTAGCATAAAGCAGGCTTACTCAAAATAGGCAAATCCCCCATAGGTGTAAAAAGCTGATCCCAAATCTGTCATGGAGCTCACGAATTGGAAAGGGAGTATGGGAAAGCTAAAGAGTAGTGGAATGGCATCTCATACATGCTTTTGCATGGAGAAAAGAGTGGAGGATGAAGAGGACAAAAAACTAGTTCACCTCACCTAGTCTTGCTTTCCTATGTGCCTTAAAACACTGAAAAAGCAGACAATAAAGTAGAAAAAGCAGAAGGGCGCCTAGGAGGCCAAGAATAAAGCAGATTTGATTCCTAAGGCTTTCCCAAGTGCTACTTAAGTCATATATGGCAAGTTTGACCTCTATGGATAGGCAATTAGCAACTTGCACAAGGTGGGACTCATGAACTAGGAAAATAAGACAAAAATAAATGAATTAATGTCTAAGTGGGTAATACTATGGGTTGATTATTCTAACACCCCCCCTTAAGCCTGAATTTATGAGTAATAAATAAAAAATATAGGGCCTAGCAATGAGGCTTAGTCACCCTTTACATACTGCATGTCCAAATAAACAAGGAAAGAGGCAGAACCAACTTGGGAAAATCCTCCCTTAAACATGGACTGTAAAACAAAATTGTAGAATCTTGTCTCCACTCATGCCTTTACAGCATGATCAGCAATCCCCAACAGTGATTTGATATTGCTGAAGGTATTCTCACAAAATTCTTTGGTGAAGATATCAGCTACTTTTTCTAAATATGAACAGAAGAGTAGGTGAATGGTGCCATCATGCACAAGCTCTCTAATGTAGTGCATGTGAATCTCAATGTGTCTGGTTCTCTGCTTCTAAACTGGATCCTTGCAGATTCGAATGGTACTCTGGTTATCACATTAGATGGTAGTTGAGTACTCAGGTTCGAAACCACATTCTCCAAGTAAACCATGCAACCATAAACACTGAGTTACTGCATTAACAACTCCTCTTTACTCAGCTTCTGTAGATGAGAGTGCAATGGCACTCTGTTTCTTGCTTGACCAGCTGATTGGCCCTTCTGCAAGCATGAACACATAACCTG